>JAPKLW010001421.1:0-19601 GCA_026898455.1 Plectranthus barbatus | reverse complement strand
AGCACTCCGTCGCGACTGACAGCGGAGATAGCATCGACGTTGGCATTCTCCGGCAAAGGGAACTTCCTCATGAACTTCCCTTGACGTCTCTCCATCCTCAAATACTTCACTCCCTCCTCTTTCTCTCTTTTCCGCTCGCCGCTCACCACCAAAACGTTGTCGTCCTCGAGCTGCACCTTGATGTCCGCCGCCGCAATCCCGGGCATGTCAACGACGATGACGTAGGAGCTGGGATACTCCTTGACGTCGGCGGGCGTGGACGCCATGGCCTTGGCGTCGCGGATGTAGGCCTTGGAAGGGTTGTTTTGGGCCGGCTTCTCCACTTCATCCGACAAGTCTAGCATATCTTGGAGCGTCGAGAGGAGGACGTTGTCGACGCCGAGCTGTCGCAAATCTCTCAGATCCATACCTGTTTTTCTTTTTGGAATGAATTTCTGATTTGATTTGATTTGGAAAGCAATGAATTAATATGAAGCGGGAGGTGGTGGGTATTTATAGTTTGACAGCAGGTAAGGTGGATTATTTAGTTTCGTCGTTGCCAGAGAATTCCAGATTGATTCGAGTTCACTACATTGTTCTCTGCTTTTCAAGAAGGATCAAGAAAGGGCAAATCCACGTTGCACATTTAATTAATTTAGGCATTATGTAAATTAATACTATTTTCTTTTCATATTCACAATATAACATTCATATTATAACACATTAAAAACGAAACCAAACCAAACCAAACATCGGACGTAACAAAAAAACGCAACTGGGTAAAAACAATGAAGAAGAAGCATCAAATTCAAAGCACATCATCATCTTCTTCCTCATAAACACGAACCTCCCTATCCCCCTGCTTCTCCTCAACGTATCCAAGTTTTCGAAGCACGTACAACACCGCCCGTGTGATGTTCCCAATGAAGACAATAGCCATCAGTGCCAGCCAAACCAGAACGGAAACCTTTGCCACATGATACACAGTGTTCTCGACATGCTTGGGGGTCATGTTGATCAAGGTGACGAAATATGTGAGCGTCTGAGCTGATATCGCCACCCACATTGTCACCATCTGCGTCCACATCCATTTCCTCCGCCTCATTGGCAACCCGCTCACTTGCAGCAAGATTATGCTCAGAGATGCAAGGAAGGCTATGGTGTTGAAGATCATGTATTGCCCGTATTTGTCAGGGAGAGTGTATGCCATCACGGATTGCCCGGCCTTGTGTGCCTTATCGGCCCTAGTCGTTCCGTTTGGGTTGCCATCGAAATCCCCCTGCCAGACGCCTCCTGGTGGGGAGAGCCCTGCCTGAAATGCAACGGTGGCTGTGAGGGAGGCCACAATCATCAACGCGCTTCTTTTCCTGGCTAACCAGTCTGTGTGCTTGTGTTTCTCTGGCTGCTTGGTAGACAGTTTTGCTAGTAGAGATGGCGAAGCTTTGATGCTTTTCGACACTTTCTCATCGAGTTTGCGGTTGGGTCTTGAAGCATTGTCCTGTTCAAGACATTGTTTGATCTCCAAATCTCTCAAATCTCCAGGGCTTTGTAGTAACAGATCCAATGCTGTCAATCCATTTGTATTCCGAGCTTCTTTTTCTATTCTTGAATTATCTATCAGATACCTCACAATCTGCAAATACACATGCATTTTCATCAGTTTCATAAACAAACAACAAGTGTTGGGATACGAGATTGAACACAGTTTGCAGCAATATAATGAGCATAATCTGCTTCTATGTAAATACATATAAATCTTCTTCTATTTCATCCAAAACAAGACTAGCTCAAACACTATGTTACTCTGCTGCTCCCGTCAAATTAGCAATTTCTAATGGAATTTGCTCGTTGAAACCCTTAATTTCTATTCTCTATTCTCTATCCAAGTCCCCAAACTAGTGCAGAAATGCGAGATGAAACACAGTTAGTAATAGCATCTGCGAAATACCGAGTGAAATTAAAGCAACAGAAAATGTAATGCAATCAAAGTCAACAAGAGTCTTGCTAAAATCGAGATTTCTACAAACCTCAATCTGTTTCTTGGCGACTGCAAGGTGCAAAACAGTATTCCCATTCTCATCCTTCCAACCCACCAACCGATCATCTCTCTCCTGCAATATCACTTTCATCGCCGGCAGCCGGTTATACTTCACACAAAGATGCAAACAGCTCTCTCCTCTGCTGGTCAACGCTGCCGCCCCCGCCGGTTCCGCCCTCAACAGCTCCTCCACAACCGCCGTCCTGCCCTTGATCGCCGCCAGATGAAGCGGGCTCCGTCCATCCCCATCAAGCACACCACACATCGAAGAATCCACCAAAATCAGCTCCTTCACCATCTTCACATCACCCTTGGCCGCCGCCAAATGCAGCGCCGACGAGCCGCTCGAATTCAGAGATTTCGATAGCTCGGGATTTATGCTGAGCAGCTTCTTCGCGAATTCCAGGTGGCCCAGAAGCGCCGCGGCGTGGAGAGGATTCTCGGGCATGGTGAAAATCTCCGGCGACCGGCATATTTGGGGGTTTTCTTTCAGGATTTGCGTGAGGAGCTGCAGCGATCCAATTATTGCTGCTGATTGAAGGTCTTTGAGGTGAGTGCGATTCTTTTCTTCATCTTCTCCTTGCTTATCATGCTCTAGCAATCTGAGAAGCTCCATTCTTTTGTTCTCCGCCATCGATGAAGCTATGAGATTATTGGGGGAATTCCGTATATGAGCCGTCGATTTGGACTGTTGACTTTTTCATGGTGTGGACGGGTCAACGCCTACCCAGAATAAAGTAAATGTTAGAATTCTGCATCTAGAAACACATGTGATTAACATTAGGGGTGACAATTCGTGCGGATCGGATCCTTATCGTGTCAATCCGTTATCGATCCGATCCGTTAAGGTCAAATCCGTATCCGATCCGTTAAGAAAAATTAAAATCTGTATCCGTATCCGATCCGTTAAGCTCAAATCCGTATCCGCCCGAATCCGATCCGTATCCGTTAAGGATCCAATAAGTATCCAATCCGAATGATCCGTTATGTATCCGATCCGATAAGAATCCAAATTGGATTAATTCAATACGAATCCGTTTCAATAAACACAATTATAATCCAATAAAAATTTGACAAGATAATACAAAATATTCATATTTGATTGTTCAAATAATGTGTTTGATAAATTAATAAAATTGTAACTTCATTTGAAACTAAAATCCTAAATCAAATATCCGAAGATACATAGATAAATCTTAAATTCCAATTCTAGTGATCAAACATGCTCATTTCTAAATATTGACCAATCTTTGACCTTAGTTATCAATACTCCACTTATAATTTTGTGGGAGAAAAATATTAATTAAAACTTTAAGATTTATAACAAATAAAATAACTTATAATAAATACTTTTAATCTATCATGGTGAAATTGAAAGAGTTGAGACAATGAATGAGAATCTACAATATTTTCATCAAAATTAAAATTTTAGATCTCACCTTTTAGTTAATCTATTGATACACCTTAATTGAAAACTTGAAGTTGAGAAAAAAAAGTTATTAAATTTTGATAGTAGAAGAAAATAAATATTAAAAAATATAATTTATAGATAAATAAATACATTTTTATGTGGTGAATTAATAAAATGGGACACGAACATTGAAAAACCAAGAGATTTGAGTTTTTTAAAGAACTTTAAATCTATTTTAATATATCAAAATCAATTAATTAATTAATTATTATATAATAAATTTTTTTATTAATTTATTAACGGATATCCGTATCCGATCCGAATCCGATCCGTTTAATGAATTATCCGATCCGATCCGTATCTAATCCGAATCCGATCCAAAATTTTCGTGTCCTTATCGTGTCGATCCGATAAGAATCCATATCCGATAAGCCTCAATCCGTATCCGTTATTATCGTGCGAATTCGTGTCGGATTATCGGATCGGATCAAAAATTGCCACCCCTAATTAACATTATAGTTGTCAACTGAGCCAGCCCGGCCCGGTCCGGCCTGGGCCCGGGTAAGCCCATCAATTAAGTGGCCCGGCACGGCCCGGGACCACTATTGAGATGGGCCGTGCCGGGCCGGACCATTTTGTATTTCTCTTGGCCTAGCACAACCCAGGACCACAATGAAGTGGGCTGGGCTGGGCCTGAACCGGGCCTGGGCTAGGTCTTTGGTGGGCTTGAAGTGGACCTCAGGTGGGCCAGAGATGGGTTTAAAATGAATTATAATTTTTATTTTTTTACACATTTTTAAATTATTTTTAAGGAATATTTCTAATTTTTCTTTAAAGAAACTTAATTTATTTAGGTTAGATTTAATTATGAACATTTAAAATTATTTATTTTGTAGCTAAATTAATAGAAAGAATCAAAATAACTAGTTTAAAATAATAAAAACTAAGAAATATTTGAGATGGGCCACAACCGGGCCTGAGATGGGCCGGTCCTGGGCCTGGGCCTGGGCTGGTCTGGGCTTGGACCTGGGCCTGGGCCGGGCTGGTCCCGTGCTCAGATGGGCCTGGGCCTGGGCCGGGCCTGGACTTTAAAAAAAGACCAATATGAGCCCATCGAATCACTTAAGCCCGACCCGCCAAACCCATTTGATTCGTGGGTCGTTCCTGGGCCGGGCCTCAGCCGTGCTGGGCCGTGCTGGGCTGGGTCGGCCCGGCCCACTTGACAACTCTAATTAACATCATAATACTTTTAATTAATTTCTATTTAGAAAATCGAATTTACATCTCTCATGACATTCATTGTTTAGTGGTTAATATTAGGGGTGGCAAATGTGTCGGGTTCGGGTTGGCGGGTCCCGTTGTGACCTGATAATAACAAGTGACACGCCAACCCGAACCCGACCCGTATATTTTCGCGGGTTATAAATTTCAATCCGAACCCGCCCTGTTTATTTTCGGGTCAACCCGAAACTGACCCGAAATGATCTGTTTAATTATTTTAAAAATTAAAAAAAATGTGTTAATTAATTTATAAATTAATAAATTGTGTTAATTATTTAAAAAATTAAAAAATCGCGTTAACTATTTATAAAATTTGGTTTTAGGTTATATTTTATTTATTAAATTTTTATGTAATTATATTTCATAAATAATAATAATAATAATTAATATTATTGGTGGGTCAAATGGGTTCGCGGGTCAACCCGAGATTGACCCAAACCCGAACTGAAAATTAAATGAGTTGGACGGGTTGACCCGAAACTGACCCAAACATTAAATGGGTTGACCCAACCCATTTTTTTCTTGTTGGGTTCGTGTCGGGTTGGAGATTGCCACCCCTTATCATAACAAACTAATAAGCTTTTAAACTAGTAGTGTTAGGGAAATGAACGAATAACAAACAAGAGCAAATGGAAATTATTATGGATCGATTTTGAATTATCTGTCACAAATGCCTTGTCATTTCTTGATTTCACCAAGTTTTATTAACCAATAATTGCATCTATCGAAATAAAATCTTCTGATTCATAATTAGCATATCTCATTTCGTGTTGGAAATGTTTGTAATACTAAATGATTTCATCTCGTTTTTATATTTCCATTTGCAAACTTTCTGCTATTCTTCTTTAGTTTGATTCTAGTTTGCATATTTAAAAGAGAGGAGGAGGTCTCAATCTATGAATCTAAGCTAATGGTTAAGTGGTTTGCTGGTCTGGGTTTGAAACTCATTCCATTTAAATTGATAAAAAAAACAATTAAAAGAAATTGTTACTGCATATTTCATATCCTGAAGCATATAACCGACTTCTAAACAAATAGCTGAGGCATTTGTATATTTGTATGCAAATAATACTCGATGCATACAACAAATGAAACCAAAAAACCTTGATTTCTTGTCCATGGCTCACTTCCACGGAAGCATTTAGGCCTCCACACAACGACTCCTCCATTCTTCTACCTCCTCAATAACATGGCTCAACGATTTCCTCTCCTTGTAGTTATGCTGGGAGTCACCACTGTTGATGGATATGGCCGTGAGCCACATGATCACCATCAGGATCCACATAAAGAAGGGGCAGGACGGTGCTGAGGGATGCGCCGGAGGCAACTGTGAAGTTCTTGTATGCTCGAGGGATGTGTACCAAGGTGCCATTGGGATGGTGTGTCAAGTCTTTCCGCCACACTCTGCCCTGTGGGATCAACCCAGCTTGGAAGGCCATGGTGGCTAATCTATGATTACTTCCACCATCATTATGGCTGAAAATCTAAGCGGGTGGCGTTGTGGCTGTTTGGCCTGTGGAGTTTTTGGCATTCACGTTTATGTTGGGATGTTGGAACTTCAAAACTTCTTAATAAATGATCTATTAAAGACATTCTGAAAAATCAAAAGACAGTCAATAATATTTAAGTTTATTTTATGACAAATCCCCCCCTTAAACTTAAATGCTCTTCCCATTTATCATTCCAATAAGCTTCTTGCATTTTTCCAGCAATATAGTTGACAACGACTTAGTGAACATGTCCGCAGCTTGAGCTCGGCTCGCCACATGCTCCAGTTCGACTCTTCCTTCTCTAACTTGCTCTCGAATGAAATGAAATCAAACGTCGATGTGTCTACTTCTTCCATAATTCACTGGGTTTTTTGCCAACTCAATCGCTGACTTGTTATCAACACGAATCACAATCCATTCTTCTTGGATCACTCCCTAATGCTTTAGTAGATTCGAGAGCCAAACAACATGGCATACGTTCCAGGAGGCCGCCACATACTCAACCTCGCAAGTTGATAAAGTAGCAATAGACTGCTTCTTAGATAGCCAAGTGAACGTCGTATTTCCAAGTAGAAAGACATACCTTGACGTACTTTTCCGATAATCCACATCCCTACACCAATCGCTATATGAGTAACCACTAGTCAATAATTGTTCGACTTTGAATAAAAGAGACCAAGAGATAGAGTTCCACGGACTTACCTCAAAATTCTCTTTAATGCCTTCCAATGTGTGTAGCTCGGATCCTCCATACATTTGATTGTAATTCCAACAATTAACATTAAATCAGGTCTGGTACTTGTAAGATACCTCCGACTCCCAACTAAGCTGCGGTATCTCCTGGAATCAGCATGATCACCATCATCAAATTTTGAAAGTTTTGCACCCGGTTCCATTGGAGTTGAAACCGAGTTGCGGTCTTCTATCTTGAATTTCTTCAAGATTTTCAAAGCATATCTTTCTTGAGGTATGAATATCCCTTCCTCCGACTGCTTCACTTTGATGGCGAGAAAATATTTCATCAATCCCAAGTCTGTCATCTCAAACTTCTTTTTCATTGCATCCTGAATTCACTGATCATCTTTACATTGCTTCCGGTGAATATGAGATCATCGACATAGAGAGCAACAATCATCATATCCCTCTCCGAATTCTTTGTATACAGCTCGTGCTTCTAAGGACATTGTTCATACCCGCTCTGTTTGATATAAGCATCAATTCTTTCATTTCAGGCTCGAGGAGCTAAAGCCCGTAGAGGGCTTTCTTCAACCTCAACACTTTCTTCTCATCTCCTTTTCTCATGTACCCGAGTGGTTGTTCGGTGTACACCACCTCTTTCAACATTCTATTCAAGAAAGCCGACTTTATATCCATCTGTAGAATCAACCATTTGTTCTATGCAACCAATGAAATTAGAAGTCGAATTGAATCCATTCTGGTTACTGGCGCGAAAACTTCATCGTAGTCAATCCCTTCCTTCTGTTTGTTCCCTTTCACCACCAATCGAGCTTTGTAACGCACAACATTTCCTTCAGCATTCATCTTCCTTTTGTACACCCATTTCACCCCAATTGGTTGAGTTCCTTCAGGAGGATCGATCAGCTCCCACATTTTATTTCGTTCAATGGCTTCAATCTCTTCATCCATGGTTGTTTTCCACTTATCATCTTGTACATCTTTCTCAAAACTTAAGTCTTTAGAATCTGCCAGAAGGCATACAACATGAATCTCATTTGTAGTATCATATATCTCCTGTAGATTTCTTGTTCTTGGTTGTTTAGGCTGATCTTCTTCTTTTGAAGACTCTGTGATTTTTGATATTGGTGCTAAAACACCCTCCGCACTAGTTCCTTCTCGGGTGAGTTGCTCCAATCCCATGCCTTTGATTCTTCTACATGAATATCTCAGATCACCACAACTTTATTTTAGTAGATTAAAAAGTATGTAAGCTTTTCGATATGTGGAGCAACCTCCTGGTTTCGAAGAAGGCAATTAAGTATACACGAAATGGATTGAAGCAAGCACCACGAGCTTGGTATGAGACCCTATCCCAGTTTCTATTGAAGAATGACTTCAGAAAAGGGAAGATCGACAGGACCCTGTTCTTAATCAAAGACGAAAAAGACATCCTACTGGTCCAGATTTACATCGATGATATCATTTTGGAGTCAAGGAATTTGAGCCTTTGTGAGAAATTTGTCTAGCTTATGCAAAGTCATTTCCAAATGAGTATGATGGGAAAAATGACATACTTCTTGGGACTTCAAGTTCATTAGTCCAGCGAAGGAATATTCATCAATCAGAAGAAGTACACCAGATACCTGATCAACAAGTTTCTTCCAACAGAATGAGCACGAGTGTGCAGATCACATTGGACAAAGACGGAGAGTCAGTCGATCCATCAACATACAGAGAAATCATAGGCTTAATCCTGTACTTGATAGAAAATTGACTTGATATCTCCTACGCCATCGGAGTATGTGCGAGATTTCAAGTCAATCCGAAGAAATTGCATATGGATGCTGCCAAGAGGATAATAAGGTATCTGAAGTGCACTGAGTCACTTGGAATTTGGTATCCCAGATGCGACGAGATTATTTTCGATGTGTGTACTCAGACTTAGACTTCAAAAGTTGTCGTATTGATCGCAAGAACACAAGTGGAACCTGTCAGTTTCTTGGACATAAGCTGATAAGCTGGTTTAGCAAGAAATACCACTCGGTTGCAATGTCTACAACAGAAGCAGAGTACGATGTTGCTGCTAGTTGTTATGCTCACATTCTATGGATCAAACAACATCTGCTCGACTATGATGTGGACTCGGGATGTGTTCCCATCTACTGCGATAATAACAGTGCAATGTGTATTATGAAGAATCCAGTTCACCATTCCAGAACCAAGCACATTGAAATACGACATCACTTTATTTGTGATCAAGTCGAGAAAGAAGACATAAGTGTCTGACAATCAACTTGCCAACATCTTCACGAAACCGCTTCCAGAAGCTCGCTTTAAAGAGCTCTGTATCAAACTCGGTCTTATGGAGTTTAATGAGATTGAAGAAGGAGAAGAATGAGTCCAAAGCTCTCATTCACGTTCTTGGATTTCTAAAGAAGGCGAAATAAAACTAAGTCCAAGTTCTTAGTTTTATCGCATCAGAGGTTGATACTGAGTCCAAGCTCTCAGTACGCCTTTAAGTAACCATTTTCGAAGAATATATCAACTTTTTATCAACAAGTGGTTGAAGACGATGTGTAGCGGACTAAGATTGAGTCCAAGCTCTCAATCTTTTAAGGCTATTGCAGATGGAGAGATGCAAATTAAAGTTGAGTCCAAACTCTCGCTTTTAGAATTGAAGATTGAAGACTAAGCTGACGGAGATCCGTGCTGACAATTTTTTATCAAAGCTTAAGCACCTATACTGACTCTAAAGACTTCTATACTTGCCAACCCGGCTGATAGCCATATTTTGGGCGGGACATTTGAACTTCAGTATCATGTATGCTACACACCACATTAAATGCGGTAGTTAATGTGAAATGATCGTGATCAGACACTCAAATCTTCTATCTAAGTCTGTGCTCCAATAGCAGCCTGCTAAGTCAGCATATTCGGGACTCGAGAAGGAAGACCACATCAGAACCCACGACCCTAGTCGTAGGTATGGGGCATTCCAACCATCGCTGAATTCTCAGGAGTCGATCCGACTCCCTGTTGCACAATCTCAACCGTCAATTTCTGATGACTACTGATTCTCTTCTGACTATAAATAAGGGTTGCTTGTCGCCTTAAGAGAAATATTCTTTTTTTGTAGACCCTTACCTTCCAATAATCTTATACTTTAAAATCTATTCCCTATCCTTCTCTATTTTTCTTGATGAAGAAAAAGACGAAGCCTCACGATATCTCCAAAATCACCACCTTTTTTGGTGTGGTCAAAGAGAGGGAAGAAGTATGGAAGGAGCAAAAGAGATCAGAAGGTTAGAGCAAGAGCAGTTCGAAGGGACAATAGAAGGAGCAGAAGAAATCAGAAGATTTCTTCTACCGTTGTCACCTTGTTCTACAAATCTTCGAGGTGAACTGCTTGTTGCTCAAAGTGACCTTCCAATGTAGACGTGATCACTTATAGAGCTCTTCATTTGCATGATGTCCACAAATCGTCAATCAGGACATGCAGATGAATGAGGAAGAGAAGCCCGATAAGGGGGAATGTGAAAATGGAGAAGATGTCCACACCCCTTCTCGAAAGAACTGCTGAAAGACAACATCGAAGGAGTTGAAAAGCTGGTCAACATATCAAACTCACTCCCTTCGATGTAGTATGATACTCGAACAAAGAATCAGCAACAGTTCACTGAAGATCAAGACTAGACTAGCCTAGTATAGACTTGTAATAGTTATGTATATGTTTGAATTAGTTTATCCCTGTACTTGTAATCAAAATCATGGATTGGATAAGCTGACTTGTTGATGACAATCTATTTTTGTCCAACACAGTCTTTATCTTCATAGTTGAACTTACACAATCTAGTGTAATAAGCAAGCTTCTCATGCTATTTTATACTAAAGATTTTAAATGCTATGAACTTGCTTGAAATATTTTAATCGAACAATATCTCTCCCAAATGTTTAAGGGGGAAGACCATAAGTAGAGTAGGTTGAGTTTGATGGGGAACTTTCACTGAGTTTATAGTCTTATAGTTTCATACTTTCGCTCCTCATCAGCTTAGGTTAAAGATGACTTTGACCATACCAAAAAAGGAAAAATTGTTAGGAAATTTGTTAGTAATTTTTAATTTTATTATTATGTTTTGGTGGGTCAAAGTATACTAAAGCCATTTTTAGGATTGTCTCTAGATAGATAGTTTTAGCATTGTTTAAAAATGTAAGGTCTTGTATATGATCAATTATCGAGTTGTAAGCTAGCACTAATCTGAAGACCAAACTGACTAAATAGTTTGGAATACGCAAAAGACTCAACAGACAAAGGTTCAAGCCGAACTGGCAAATCTGGAAGAATATGAGTTCAGTTGACAAGTACGGATTTATAAAGTACGGGTCCAACTAGTATGGTTTACCCAATATAGCAATCTTGCCACCAGAGGGACCAAGCATACTCGAATGGATGACATCACTAGTATGGAGTTGCAAGTATGGCGCCACCAGCATAGACATCCAAGTCCAGGTCCCAGTGCAGAGAGACAAAGATGATCATTTGAGGAACATATTGAAGAGTTACAGACTATAAGAATTGGAGATTCCTTAAAGTCTACAAGCACGAAATACCAAATTTCGTTGCGTAGGACAACTACTCAGAGATTCCTCAAACTGACGAATACTATCGTTCTGACAGAAAGACGTACTGTCGCTGTCATTGTCAGAAAAAGGTAGAGCAGGTGCCAAATATTTGGAAAAGCAACACCTACCCGCCTAGAGCAGTAGCCAACAGAGACATTCGATTGAAATATTCCAATTCATCTCTAATTGGTATTTATTTCAAACCTTATACCTCACGACTATAAATATCAGAGATTTCAACAAGAAGGTTACCGGATACGAACGACATTATCAAATCAGAGTTGTTGCGAACTAGAAGCGAACAAGATCACTACTACTTTCAAGGCTTTTTCAAGCTCTTCCGTGTGTCACCTTAGTGAACACAAGACTCAGAACCTTAGTGTTCTTGAGTTATTTCTTGGTAGTCTTTCTCTCCATGAAAGACAACAGCAATCAAGTACGTCTTGTACTCTAACTCTTACGTGCAATCTGCCTTCAAGGAGACAGTTCAAGGGAGAACTATAAACATCTATTCCGGCTACGAGGAGGCTGAGTGGTGCGCCTACACTCTAAGGAGTTGCGAAGCATAGAACCAGAAAGGACCAAACGAGTGCGTTTTTGGATCAGTGAACGAGACATTCACGACAAACAATAGATCGTAGGAGCACCTGTAAAGTTCTAAGCTTAGTAGATTACCAGACTTGAGTATGAAGAGTGGACATAGGACATTTTTTGGCCCGAACCATTATATATCGTTTGTCATTTATTGCTTTCTTTCATACTATCAGTTTACTTCATCTTAAAACTCAACACTTAAGTGCTGCAATATACTTCGAATACTAATATTAATAATACTTGATTTTAAGTACCTGAATAAAGATTTGACAAACCAAGCTGACACGTCACCATTAACTTGGATAAGTGAAGTATACCGAACAATCAATTTTAATTTTCGCTGTGCATATATTTTTACTCTCATAAACTGGGCAAACAGATAGAAAAATGTTTGGTGAAAGTATCCAATTCATGTAAAGTAAGTATGCAAAGATTCAATCTAGAAAGAACTAAGGCCTAGACTCTATGTAATCAATTATGAATACAAATTTAGCAAACCTATTTAATCCTACTCAAGTGAGAAGCTATACATGAACTCTCGGTCAAGCAATTAATGCACGTTAACACCTAAGATCCTATTCGGTCGGAGCTCAAATCTCAAGTGAAATTGATTAAGTGGCTAAATCACAATCTGCACTAATCATGCAATTGATCAACCATCATATATGATCTATATATATATTAAAGTTAGACCGGAGGGCATATTCATAAAATTATAATTGTAATAATAGTTTATTAATTGAGTTATTAAGTTCATTCATTATGAAGTCATATATAATTTGATAATATTTTTTATAATTAAAAAATATAAATCTTATTGTTCATGACATTTATATAAAGATTTATAAAATAAACAATTATTTTACTTAACTTATGCTATATTATTTTATCACTTAATAATTTAAACTAGCAAAAATTTTAAGTATAGTTCAACCTATAGCAACTCTTATAAAAACATTCATAATATAGCAAAAGTGCTTTGACCAAGGTTTGAATGAAGTTGAAATTCCAATTATACCCTCCTATGTATTTCTTTTCTATTTATCTTAAGTTAATTTCATTTACACAAATTGAAATTTCGTCTACACGATTAATCAAAATTCCGCATAACAATTTTGCGCATAACAATTTTTAACAAATTCCGCATAATAATTTTGGTATCAGAGCTATATCATACATTTTATTTGGAATGACATTACTAAGAAAAGAAATGTTGAAAATTCAAAATAATATAAAATTAATAAAAGAATTAATAAAATTTCATAAAATAGAAAATGAAATATACGAAGTATTTTGATTAGAAATTTTATTAGAAAAACTAGAAAAACAACTCAGAATTTTAATAACTGCATGACAGAAGGGAATTCAAAAGTATCTAATTTAATATTAACATTAATAGAAATAATTAAAGAAAATCAAAAAGAATTATTAGATTCAATAAATCGAATAAAGAAAACAAAAATACGAAAATTTAAATACCAAGATTTAATAAATTTCCTAAAAGAACAAGGAGAATTAGATAATGAAGAAATATTAACAGGAAAAGAAAAATGTCTTGCACTACTAAAAAATTGCAAATTTGCGACCGATTTGCGACCAAAAAAAAAAGGGTCGCGATTTTGCGACCGACTAACAACAGAATTGCGACCGAATAGAAATTTTAAATTTTACGACGGAATTGCGACAGGATATTCCGTCGCAGATTTTTTGCAACGGATTTGCGACCGATTTTTCCGTCATTAAATTTTGCGACCGAAAATTCGGTCGCAAAATTCCTTTTTTTAAAAATATATATATTTTTTAGTACGTATAAAGAATGAGATTATTGTTTGGTTCAGTGGTAACGCGCGCGGCACGCGTGCGGGAGGTGCCGAGTTCGAACCCTCTTGGATGCAAGGCACCAGATTTGATGGTTGAATCGGTCGGTTCTAGATGGTTGGACCGGCCGGTTCAAAACTGGTTCAAAAAAATTTAAAATTTATTTTTTGAAGGAATTTTTTTTGCGACCGATTTGCAACCGAAATTTCGGTCGCAAAAAATTTGCGACCGAAATGTCGGTCGCAAAAATTTGCGACGAATTCAATTTTCGGTCGTAATTTTTTTGCGACCAAGGTTTTTGCGACGGACAAAATCGGTCGCAAAACAACAGTTTGCGACCGATTTGCAACCGATTTGTCGGTCGCAAAAACGCGAATTTCTTGTAGTGTTGAATGTAAAGAGGCATTAGAATTAATACAAGAATTAGTAACAACAGGGACAACTAGAAAATTAATAAAAAATGAACCTATAAATTTAACAAATAAATGGATACCACCAATTCGAAGATAAACGAAATAGAAAAATTAGCAAAATTAATAGACAAATTACAAACACAAGATTTAAAGGTTGCAAGAATTGATGAAGAAGATGCTCAAGATATCATATATGAAATAAATAGTGATGATGAAAATCCAATATTAAATATGGAAGAAGAAGATGAAAAACGTAAAAAAGAAGATGCTTCTACAAGCAATGAAACACGACCAAATAAATACGAAAAAAGCTTTGTTGATTATATGTATAAAAATGATTATACATATACAACAGGAAAATACAAAAAGAATATTCCACCATCATATATTCAGAAAGAAAGAAGTATAAGTAGTGGAGTATTAAACATAGATTGTGCATCAAATGCATCAAGTTTAATTATGTTATGGATAAATCAATTCCAAATGATAGTCCAAACTGATGATGATACAATTAGCAAATTACCACTAGAAGATTTTTTAACATATATAATGTATAAAGCTACAAGACAATTATCAGACTGGTTACATACAACGCCATGTAATTATAGTAACTATGCTAAACAAGATACATCAAAAGAAGCTAAATTTGACCTTCTAAAAAAATTAACCAAAGAAATATTTGCAGAATTTTTTGGGGATGAAACAGAAACAGCACGAGAATTTGAAAATTCACATATTATAAAAATACTAAGTAATATGGCTCTCTGTGACCCATGTTTTATAGAAAATTTCTTTTGCCAAATAAAAGAAAATTATTTTAAAACATCTGATAGAACTGGCCTATTAGATATAGTAAAAAGTAAACTACCACCAGCAATATTAAAATATATAAATATACAATTAACAAACCCAACAAAAACTAAAACAAAAGAAACATTAGGATTAATAGAAAAATATGCATTAGAATATAGAGATGAATTGTGTATGAGAAAAACCGAAGAAAAATATTTAGAAAAAATAAATATACGATGTTGTAAACAACTTGAAACAATTCCACATCACTATGGATGTAAACCAGAAAGAAAGAGAAGATATAAAAAACAATATTACCCTCGATATAAAAAATATAGAACATTTAAAAAACCATGGAAACAAAAATATCAGAAGAGGTATAGAAAATATGATAATAAAAACACAGGAAATAAGAATTCGAAAGAAAAAAAGACATTTAGATGTTGGAAATGTCAAGAATTTGGCCATTATGCTAATGAATGTCCAAAGAAAAACTTGTATAAAGAAAATAAAATAAAACTTATATACTCTTTAGGGCTTGAACCTACAGAAGACATATACAAAGAAGACGAAGAAATGAATTTTGATACATATAGCATAGAATCTGAATCTGAAAGTTCCAGCTATACAGAAAGTAGTGATGAGCAAGAATAGTACATTTATAAAAGTAAAACTATTTAATAAATATACTTTTGCTTATATAGATACTGGAGCAACTATATGCCTTGCACAAGAAAGAATGTTACCAGCAAAATATTGGTCAACACTAGAAAAACCAATACAAGTAAGAATTGCTAATAATAAAATTATCCAAATAAATGATAGAGCAAAAGATCTTGTAATACTAATTGAAGGAAGAAAATTCCCTCTAGACACCTTATACAAACAAGATACAGGAGTACCATTAATACTAGGAAATAATTTTCTTAAAAAATATTACCCTTTTATTCAAGAAATTGATAGAGTAAAATTACGTTGTCATGCAATGGAAAACCAACGTAGACATTTAGTTACAACAAAGATATATACTACACTTTCCTTTTTACAAGGAAAGATTATCCATGAACTTAAAAATCAATTAATTCTGTACATTCACGAAGAAATCGAAATAAAAGTCTTGAGAATCCTCGACGAAATAAGCAGTCAAGATCCTTTAGACCCTATTAAAAATACAAATACAATGGAAGTTAGGATAGAATTAATAGACCCCAATAAAGAAGTAAATGTACCAAATAGAATTCCATATACAGAAAGAGATGTCGCAGAATTTAAAGAAGAAACAGAAAAATTATTAGAAAAGGGAATTATAGAACCAAGCATAAGTCCACATAGTGCACCAACATTCTATGTTGAAAATCATAATGAAATAAAACAGGGAAAAAGAAGAATGGTTATAAATTATAAAGAAATGAATAAAGCCACTAGAGGAGATGCATAAAAATTACATAGACAAGATTATATTTTTAATAAAATTAAAAAGGCAGAATGGTTCACAACCCTTGATGCAAAATCAGGATATTGGCAGTTACGATTGCATAAGGATACTAAACCTTTAACAGCATTTAGTTGTCCACCACAAAATCAATATCAATTTACAGTTATGCCATTTGGATTAAAACAGGCACCTAGTATCTATCAACGATTTATGGATAATAATCTTAAAGGATTTGAATCTATAAGTCTGGCATATATAGACGATATTATAATTTTTACTTTAGGAACAAGAAAGCATCATTTAAATCAAGTTGCAAAGATTCTATTACAACTAAAAGAAAAAGGAGTAATTCTAAATAAAGAAAAAACAAAAATAGCATTAGAAGAAGTAGAATTCCTAGGAATGAAGATTTTAAAAAGGGGATACATAGAACCACAAAAACATTTATTAGAAAAAATTAATAAATTTCCAGATAAATTAGAAAATAGAAATCAAATACAACGATTTTTTGGGTGTTTAACCTACATTGGTGAAAAAGGTTTTATAAAACAACTTTCAAAAGAACGAGCATTACTACAAGAAATGATATCAGAAAAGATTCCATGAAAATGGACAATTAGTGCAACACAAGCTGTAAAAGCTTTAAAAGAGTTATGCAAAAATCTTCCAAAATTATATCTACCAAAACCAAACGATTTACTCATTTTAAATACTGACGCAAGTCAAGATACTTGGGGAGCAGTCCTTCAAGCAATCCCAGGTGTTTATAATGATTTTAAAATATTTATCACAAACAATAAACAATCTGAAGTAAAAACATTTTTAAAACAATTTCAGAATATATTATTAACGAAATGGGCATCAGGAACATTTAAACCAGCTGAGAAAAATTATACGGTCCATGAAAAAGAAACACTTGCATTTATAAAAGCATTAAGAAAATTCAAATTGGACTTACAACCAATAAAATTTATATATCAAACGGACAGTTCTTATACAAAAGACTTTACAAAATATAAGATAAAAGAATCGTATAATAAAGGACGATTGCTTAGATGGAGCCTTGAAGCTCAACAATACGATTTCTTATCTTTATACATTTCAGGCAAAGAAAACAATCTAGCAGATACATTAATAAGAGAATGGAAGGAGTACGATCTATCCTAAAAATAGAAAGAGAAAGATTATTAGAAAAGGCAAAACAATGTCGTCTGCAAGCACAACAGTTACAAAAAGAAGCAAGCCAAGCAGATAAAGAAGCACAAGCAATAGAATTAATGCTTAATTCATCCAGTGGCAAACCAACCGAAGATTTCTCAGCAACAACAATCAAGGATAAATCAAAGGCAGAAGAACACACAACTGACGGATCTCGATCTAAAGAAAAATTTGATGAAGAAGAAAGAGCTAAAGGAACGGGAAGCAAAAAATGCACTAACAGAGTACCGAAGTACTTATGCAGCAAAAGCAGCAATGCCAGGACAACCACTTCAATCAAGAATGACAAGTTTAGGGCGAATCCCTAATAACAAACCACTAACAATAAATTCTATCCCTACTAAACAAGAACGGGAAGAACTAACAAAACTAACCAAAGTAATTTTTTATCAATAATATAATTTCTTGATTAACTACACAACGGCAGACAAACTCTCAAGCATATACCCTATTGAAGGCACATTTCAAGGGCCCAAGGCAATCGTTTTACCAGAAGCAGATCCAATTAAGACATATATAATGTTCCAAAGCGGACTCATAAGTACAATATACTTCAGAAACATGGATATATTTTGATACTTTCCAAACTATATGAAGAAGGCTATCCAACAATATCATTCAGGAGTAATAAAGCAAAGAGAAGGATTCTTGAAGATATTTGCAACATACCCACTATTCTTTGAAGAAGGAGAACAAGCAGGACAAGTCAGACAAACAACTATACAACTATGCCAGATAGGAGTAAGTAATCAGAACTACCCAATTATTGGAGAAACAATGCACGAAGATATCATACAATAATTCTTGAATAATTATGTTCTGATACTACTACGGGGAATTAAGATCAGGGCACGAACAAATTATATCTCAAAATCAGTAATTATATGGAGCATCCAAGCACGAGAAAAAGAAGTTGACAGTCAAAGTAAAAAATATATAGAGAAATTCTTAAGAGATCTACAAGCTATTGATTTTGAATACACCCCAGAAATAAAACAAGAAATTTGTACCAGACTAGTGGAAGAATTTCCTGGAGATCATGCCTGTAGCATTTGTACACCAAGCACCGACGGCGATGCAGACTTTGAGACAATAGAAGAAAAAAAGATGTGAAAAGACATCACCATTTCTGTCATTTTGTTTCTTTCCTTTTGTAACTACTATGTAAATTATTAGATTCTACTGTGTAGTGGTACCCCTCCAAGGGTAATTATGTAAAAGGCAGACCTTTCGTCGCCTATAAATAATGTGGCTCTCATTAGGAGAGGACACACTTTCTATTGTAATATATCCTTCATATATGATAAGTTTCTCTACATATGATCTCTGGCGGATCTGAAGAAGGCTACAACAAAGAAGCTATTTTGCCAAATTGATCTTGAGATCTTGAAGAAGAAACATTTCAGGTATGAAATCACAAAACTCTTTTACAAAGTTCAACATATCAAGCATGAAATGTCAAAGTGACAACCTATATCGCTGTGACAGCATATAGCAGGCCCGACAGAGTAATAAATGATATGAAGAACATAGAAGTTAAATTAGATCATAATAATTATAATCAATATCATATACTAACAAGTATAAATAAAAAATTAGTTGTTGCATTAATAGACACATGATCTTGTACAAGTTTTATAAGTGAAGATCCAGCAACAGAAATTTATGATTTATATCCAGAAGTAACATATATTACTCTCGAAGGAACTCCAGTACGAAACACTAAATATATGTTGGGAAATCTGTCTAAGGTTTCCTTTCCCAGTAGCTTACTTGTTTAGATTATAGTTTTGGTGGATCAAATCCTAAGTCCTACCAGCGTCAGTTGTCTCTA
>JAPKLW010001420.1:160078-194948 GCA_026898455.1 Plectranthus barbatus | reverse complement strand
GCTAGAGATCAATAATTGATCTTATTCAGAAAATAAAACTTAATAAAACAGAAAAACAATGTCGCATGATCTGTATCCATAATATAAAGATGCTTTATCCAGATTCTAGTGAGATTATCCAACAATATTTGGAAAAATACAATTAACATAATATCCTACAAAAATATTAAAAAATGAATATAAATATAGATTTTAAAATCAAATATTAAATCATGGCCTTTAAAATAAAACAATTATTGGTTAAAATCAGTTTTATCTCTCATCTAGGAGGTGGTTTACATATGAAGAAAACTTATAGTGGTAATGTGGAGAATTCTTTTTAACAAAGTTCCCTCAAAACTTATTTATGTTTTGCTAAGTTTTGAAATTAGGAAAATATCAAAACAAATTATTTCACTGAAATATAAAAAATAAATGAGAACAATAGTGATATAATATATTTATGATGTAATATAAAAAATATAAATAAGAACCATATTAATATAATTAATATAAAAATATTTACGATGTGCACAATTTATGGTTGTAAACATTTAATCAATCTTCCTTTACTTAACCTAAAAATTTTCACAGCAGCTCCCTTTTTTTCATCCATACTTTTTTCTCAATCCGTGTCTCATTTTCCACCTGTTCCCTGTTATTTCTAAGTAAAAAAACTGATGTCCTTTCTTCTTTAGTCATCTACAACCCTCTTTTTCAGCACAATAGAACAAACATAAATGAGCAGTGTAAATGTTGGGATATAGGCACAAATTTCACCCATGTTTCCCAACCCAATTGCATTCTATAATTCTGCCCACTATTAACATGGTCCATTTTTTTGGTTTTCTGTATGGTGAATAATGGTGGGCTTGCGTTGCATTATAAAAAAAAGTTAGGCTTGCTTTAATTTTTTTTCTTTCTCATTCCCTGTAGGTTCGACATCTTGATTTTAAATTTATTTGCTCACTCTATTATAATTAAACTATAATTTTTACAGTGAACAATGGGAAGGAGGTTGACTTACACGGGTGGAACATCTGAGAGTATTTATAGCAGGCTCAGGCAAGTGCGCTGGTTCAGGAGGTGCAGACAGAGATCATCTCCAGGTGACTGAGTTATAGTAGGAAAATCAGTGGACTGAGAACTAGAAGAAATCGAGAAGGGGTTAAAAGAAGGTGTGTGAAATAAGGAGGAAGATGAATCGAGAGTGCTATGGAATTTGGACACAGAGGTAAACATAGTATGCTCCCAGAAAGTGACATGACGAGATATACTAACCTATTGGAGATAGGATCCCAACACTTAAATCCTTTGTGTTCTACCCATATCCAAGAAAACAACACAAACGAGCTCGAACGTTCATGTGAAGAGAGATGAACAAAACTAACACAACCAAAAGGATGCGATAATGTGTAATGAGGTGACCAACCAAACAACTTCTCAAAAAGACTTACATCACGAAGAACAAATGAGGGAATCAGGTTAATAGTGTATACAACAGTCAATGTTGTTTCTCCCTAAAAATGAGAAGGACACGCATCGGCTAAAAGAAGTGCACAAACGGTATCAAGAATATGACAATGTTTACGCTCTGCCCTTCCATTTTGCTGTGAAGTGTATGGACAAAAGCGTTGAACAAAAGTACATTGATCAGAAAGAAAACAAAGAAGAGAGGAGTCCTTGTACTCAAGAGCATTATTAGTACGCAAGATCTTTATAGGACAAGAAAATTGTGTATAAATCATTTGAGCAAACTGAGAGTAGATGGTGAGTAAGTCAGAACGATGTTTCATAAAATATATCCAGGTAAATCAATAAAAATAGCAAAATAATGATAACCATTTAGAGAAGAAACGGGGGAAGGACCCCAAATATCAGAATGTACTAAATCAAATGGTTTAGTAGCAATAGAAACATTCTCAGCAAAAGAAAGAGCAGGTTGTTTCCCAAGCTTACATTGCAGGCAAGAGAAAGACTGAAAATGACCTGGACATAATAGACCTTTCCTATGTAGAGACTGAATTTTGTTGGAAGACGCATGACCAAGATGGAGATGCCAAGTCAAATTGGACTCAGTAGAAGCCAGAGCAACAGACCGAAGACAGGGACGAGGGACACAGAGAGAGTCAAGCTCAAATAGCCGACCCATGTTGCGTCCCATACCTAGGATCTGACCTATCCGTGAATCCTGAACCTGTACACCAGAAGGAGAAAAAGTGACATTAAGACCTTGTTTAACTAATTAACATACAAAAATTAAGGTTTAATGTTAATTGTAGAATACAATAGATTTCAGAAAGCTCTAACGAAGGAGAGGAAACATGACTAGTGTGAGTAATATTCATACATGTACCACCAGCTGTGTGAATAGGTGGTAATGAGGAAATAGATGATGTGGAAGACAGAGTACTCAAATCTAAGGTCATATGATTACAACAAGCAGAATCACAAATACCATTGTGATTTACCTGAGGTGGAAGACATAGCTGAAGAATGGATAACCTGTTTAACTATTGCTTCTATGTCTTGAAGAGTGTAAGACGGTGGTTGAGGCTCATTAATAGCAGAAGTTGTGACTAGAGGAACAACAGGTGAGGAAAACCCACGAGTACCCCAAGGTCTCGAGACAACTTTACCCGAACGATGTGTCCTCCTAGGACAGTTTGTAGTAATATGACCTAAGGCATGACAAACATGACACTCCACCTTAGGACAAACATGAAAGGTGTGCTCCGAACTTTTGCAAATCATGCATACTCCAGAGGTGAATGGTTGAGAACGGGAGTAGAAGTAGATTGAGTCTGATAAGAGACTACCAATGCAGAGTCAAGTTGAGGTAATCTACTCAACCGAAGATGAGTCTCTTC
This sequence comes from Plectranthus barbatus, assembly GCA_026898455.1. Lineage (NCBI taxonomy): Eukaryota > Viridiplantae > Streptophyta > Magnoliopsida > Lamiales > Lamiaceae > Plectranthus > Plectranthus barbatus. The sequence goes on along the minus strand of JAPKLW010001420.1, from coordinate 192,099 downwards.
AAAAGTAATCTCCTGGATCGCTGCATCAAGAGTGAATAGAGAATGAAGTTGCATCAGTGAAGCTTGCACGGCCTCATACTCTGGTCGAAGAGCCATCAGAGTCTCAATAAGATCCAAGTGATCCTGCTTGATGTTAGCCTGTCTCAACTGATGACGGAGAGGTTGAGTTTGTGCAAGAAACTCATTCACAGATTGCCCCGGCTCTTGCTTCAATGAATATAAAGTGCTCACAAGGTGATAATATTGAGCTAAACCTAGTCTGATAGTGCTCACAAAGTGATAATGGTGAGCTAAACCTAGTCTGAAAACGAGCAACTAAGAAATCTCAGGCCTTCTTTGCAACATCATAGGGGGCAAGTTGCACCTGAATAGCTGGAATAGAAATATTCTGAAACCAAGTAAGAATTACATGATTCTTGCTTTCCCATTCGTCAAATTTTTTCGAGTATGATTCAAGAGCTCGTGGGTAAGGATCAACCTCGCCATAGTTTCTTCCCAATTAAAAAGCTCTTCATGGATTGCATCCTTAAGGAATAGTTATCCCCAGACAATATAACAATAATAGGAGTGTGCACGTCTATACGATCCATATTCAACAAATAAGCATTTTTAGAGGCGATAACAGGATGCACCTGAAAAAAAATGGATTCCACAATTTTTTGTTAAGGCCGCAGCACAGAAGCAGGGAAAAAAATGAGATTCGAATGGAAGTAATGATGTGGAGACAATGTTTCCACTTGTTTCTCCAGATTCCACTTTCCTTTCGCTAGCATACAATAATGTCCAACTTAAAATTTTAAGTGCAATCACACAACTAAATAGCTCTTGGAAATATTTCAACTTGATAGCAAAGGAATTACCTATTTTGCTTCCCTGAATGTCAGATCATCACATACGACGCAGCAGACAACCGTCGGCGGAAAAAGGACCAGAGGCACAGGAGCGAAACAACATAGTCGTGACAACAAGATACATGCGACGGAAGAATAAACAAAGACACACAGCGGTGGCCCGACAGACAGGCAACCGCCTCTAACGAGATGCTGGCGATGGCATGAGAATGGTTAGGTAAGGGGAACACTATGCTCTGGTACCATGTTAATTTTGGGGAGAATTAACTTCATTGATACATAAATGAGACGAATTACAAAATAAATATACACAAGAAATGAGCCAAACTAATCTATAATGAGCTAAACTAATCTATTCTAATGGGCTCTAATAATATGTTTTAATAATATATAGATCTTTGTTTTTATATAAGTTTCTCATTTAATCTTTTTTTCCGTATTTTTCAAAACAAACGAAATTTGCAGCAGAGAAAACAAGAAAGTGACATTGATAAATCGACTACATAAATTTTATTATCACCAAAATAAATAAAAAAAACAATAAATACAAAATAAATTTCATTTATTTATTTATGAATTGAGATGGTCTCCATTAGCGTAGCTTGGAGCAATCAGTGGGCAGAAAATGGAGCTGCTTCTTCTGAAGATCAAAACCAATCCGATAATTAATCTGTTGCAAATTCCCAAATATAGACAAATCATCCGTCCCCACCAGCGTCAAGCAAGCAACCCCTTCCCGCACCTCCAAAAACAAGCTCCCCTCATCCAACACCAAGTCCGCCCCCTTGAAGTGCGCCGTAACCGGCGGCGACTTGATCCCACCTCCACCCTTCACTGCATAGCACAACCCAAACTCCGAGTCCCGCACCCGCTTCCCGGCAACCGCCTTCACCAACGCCGCCTCCACCCCTTTGTACATCGTCGTCGGGAGGTACGTCAGCGTCGTCCCGGAGTCGATGATGATATTGCCTTCCACGTCATCATCGGAAGCCATGGGAGTGTAGTCCACCCTCTTACGTCCGACGCTCACTCCCTCCAGCTGCAGATAGTAGAACGTGTCGGGAACTTTCTTGAATAAAGGAGTGGAGACCACATTACGCCCCGCTACTACGGCGTTGCTTCCGAAGCTGATCTTGCTTGAAGTGTTGGAGTCAATAGGCGTCAAGCAGTAGGAGAATTTGCCGCCGATGGAGCTCTTCAGCAGGTTGATCATGGAGATGGAGCCGCCCCCGAGTCCGACTATCCCCGACGCCCCGATTTGGCCGAAGGTGCCCTCGTTGTTGTGGCCGCAGCCGAAGGCGAAATTACGGAAGGACGCGTTTTTACCCAAGGTTAGGGTTTCTGCAGCCACATCGCCATTGGTGTGGGAACCGTCTCCGTAGAAAGATCCGTACTGACAGTTGTTCGTCTTCGCGTCGCAGGAGGATAATTCTCCGGCGGCTTCGCATTGGTCAGAGTTGCAGGAGATTTTCCGGTACGTGGAGGACTTGGCGGGGTCGAAGACGGGGAGGATCTGCTTGTAGCAGTTCTGGCATGGCTTGCATTGCAACCACGTTAAGTCGCTGCCGGTGTCGGCGATGCCGAGCTGCTCCTGCGGCGGACTTCCGATGCTGATCTTCATCACGTACTCGCCGCTGGCTGGAGAGATGGGGACATCGAATAAGCTCGACATCGACCTGATCAAGGAGGATTTGCGTGAGAAGGATCGGTCCAAGGCGTTTCTTATCCGTTGGAAACTAGTGTGGGAAGGGTCGTAGAAGGGCGATTTCTGGGAGTCGCGGTGGATTAAGTCGACGGTGAAGCCACCGTCGGAGTGGGCGGCGGATGTGAAGCAGAGCAAGAGAGAGCAGAGAACTGCAGAGATGGATTTGGAGTGAGGGGCGGCCATGGTTGAATGCAGAAACTCGTGGAAGGAGTGGTGCAATTTATAGGTTAGATCATTTGCATGAAGAATTATTTCATGTGAAACGTAAAACTGAATTGCAGGGAAATCATTTACATGTATATAATCCAAACTTGATTTGATTTGATTTTAATTTTAATTTAGCGCTCAATAATGATGTAATCAATCGTTTATTGATTATATTTACAAAATACGTTACTTTCTTTCATGTTTATGGTAAGTAAGTAATATAATCTGGAGCATTAATCTGGACTATTTGACTAAATTATGCCAACTTTTTTTATTTTCCAATGAAAAAAGAAATCAAAGTAAAGCTAACAACAGAAAAGATTATAATAACCGGGATTATGTATTATTTTTCAAATAACATACTCCCTTCATTCGAGTTAACCGGACACAATAACTAAGGAGTGTGAGTGTAGAATAAATTGAGTGAAATTAATATTTTATTGTTGAGCGTGAAAAAATTACAATTTTTAATAATGTGACAATTGAGTTGGGACAGACAAAAAAGGAAAGTGGGATAATTAAACTCGGACGGAGAGAGTATATTTAATGTGCAATAACTTTCTCATTGAATGTGAATTTTTCTTTTTAATGAAAGGCATAAAAGTGCAAAACTCATAATAATCCCTCCATCCCAATTATTTGGTCTAGTTTTAACTTGCATGAATGTCAAAACTCATTTATGAATACATTAAATGTTTGTATAAATTTTCTGAATTACCCTTATATAGCAATAACTATTAATAATAAACCCTTGTAATTTATAAGGTTGTTTAAGGATAAATTTATAAACACAAACGTTAAGAGTTTTCTGACTGGATCCGCTCCATATATATATATATATATATATATATATATATATATATATATATTAGAATATATAAAAATTGATAAATGTATTTGGTCCAACAGTAACCGGCAGAGCTTGCACGCAGGAGGTCTCGAGTTCGAAATCTTGCAGACACAACCACAAATTTCAAGGTGGACTGGACCGATTCGCGATGGTTAAACCGGCCAATATTCGATTCAAAATAAAATAACTTAAATTTATTTTTTTAGGAAAAAAATTAGCGACGAAATTTTCTGTCGTTAATTTAGCAACGGAAAATTCTGTCGCGAATTTTCGCGACGTATTTAATATTCAGTCACAATTATTTAGCGACGAGGACTTTTGCGATGGAAAAAAATCAATCGCAAAATCGTCGTTGCGACGGAAATTATTAATATTTTTATAGTTTTAATTTCTTATAATTTAAATTAATTTTATAAATTTAATTATATGGTTCATCCCACCCAATTAGAATATAAATATTTTTTAGTAATTGTTTATCAGTTTTAACTAAAATTTAATTATTAAAATTAATTAATTCATAATTATAATTTGTGTTCTTATAAAATTTTAAAGTTTGTTCTTTAAAATCAATTATAGTATATTGTATTATACTTAATAAGATTTATATCCGCGCGTTGCGCAAACAAATATTATTCAAAATAATATAAAAGTAATCTAATTCAATATAATATCATTCACTTTATTGAATAATAACTTATAGTTTTATTGTATATAAATAACCATATATAAAATTTTCATGTTTCAATTAAAATAATACTAATTATGTATTGTATGAGATTTTTTGAAAATACTAAACTTGTCTTATAAACTTTCACAACATATATTATTTGTTCAAATTTGTACTCAAAGTATTTACATTTATACTCCTAACATTTGCCAACTGTACAAAAATAACATAGTCCTTATGAAATTAAATTTTAACTCACAATTGTTTTATATTTGTAATTTAACATCTTACACAAAAAATTATTGTTTAATTTTCAAGATTTGTTCATTTTATCAATTTAATATATTTGAAAAATAAATAGATATTATAAATCAATATGCACTAATTCCTCAAAATAATATGATTTTATAATTAAAATTAATAAAATAAGAATTTAATGTCTAGATTGCATTGAAATTATGTTTGTTTTGTTGTTCGTTCCAAATAATTTTTGCAATTTAAAAATCATAAAAGTTGATTTGCTAAATAAATCCATTTACATATAAATATATGAAAAAAAAAGATTAAATAAAAATTATTGATGAGTGAAATTCGAGAAGAATAGAAAATAAACAAAGAATACTCAAGATGAAAAAGAATTATGACTTTATTGCTGAATAAATTTGAAGGGAGAAAATTTCATCCCTTTTACAATGACAACACATGTATTTATAGGAGAGAAATACTAGATTTACAAGGAAATAAGATATGATACGGCAAGATATATCCTAATCTTGTTTTGCCTAATTATTACTTGTTTTGCAAGATATATGTGTAAGATTCCTTCATTGTCTGTCTGTCATAATGATGCCTCGAAGGGCAGCCGTTGAGAGTGGTTCGACCACTCGAGAGTGGTGCCACCACTTGAGAGTGGTTCGATAACTTTATCAAACCGGCCTTGGTTAGGTTTCCTAGGCTCCTCGAGGTGAAGCAGCTCAAGTAGTGGTGGTAGCTCCCGTCTTTAGTGGATTTTCAGTGACATCACTATTTATCTTAGACCGTTCGTATTTAGACAGGGCCTGGATCGCAAGAGCAACTCGACCAATTACCCAGGTGGATTGGCCACATGTCTGGATCCATGGTAATTGAATCACTGGACTCAGTTTCACTTACCAGACCGCATTTATTTGTAAATGAGCCCAAAATGAGTTAGATCATTTTGGGGCTCAACAATAGTCAACTTTATCAAAATGGTGTTTGCTTCGGTGAAACTGAGTGTTTAAGGCAAGGAATTTAAGGCTTCTCTTACGATCGAACCATGACATGAGTTTGGGGAGGCGATAGAGGGATTTCGTACTACTCCTCCGTCGTATCTCCCTCGAGAGCAAGCATGGAGGATTTTTCTACCCCTCTTCAACCAGCTCTCCGACGTGAAAGAGAAAGGCGCAACTACCACCCTTTTCCGTATCAGTAGAGGAAATGCCTCGAAGTAATGAGTGTGCTTGATGAGGTGGGGCTCCGAGCGATATGCTGCGGGAGAGAACCTAAAAGATATTGCAGGTAGCGATCTTGAATCTTCCAACACGTGGGCCGGCTTCGCACTGCACGTGGGCGAATACGGAAAAATCGGATGGATCTGGATTCTGAGGGGTCTGGCAGGGAGTGAAATCACTGTGTCGAGACCAATTCGAGTGGTCGTGCGGTTTGAGGTTGAATCATTAGACAGATGACCTTCGCGATGTTGCCACTAGAGGCTAGGCAAATGCCGCCAGGATTCGAAATCCCCGAGTGCCCTAGCGATATGAGATTTGCTTCATCAAGGGGTAGCCCCCCATGTATGAAGCTAAATAAGGTATGCTCGAAGCACTCAGACCGAGATGATCTTGAATTTGTTCGTGCAAGTAGAGCGATACAACATAAATAGAGTTAGCTGCTACGAGGGGGTCGTAACACCTCGATTCTTGTAGCAAGTGCTTTGAGAGCATGATTTCTTAAGAAGAACAATCGAGCCGTTGAAGGCTTGGTTGCAGCGGTATGGACGGACGAGGCATGCTCTTACCGACTAACGCCTTGAGGAGATCAACAGGAGTTCGAGCGGTGATTAATGCTTCGTGAATTCCAGGGGCAAGGAGAGTTTTTTAGATTTCCCCCGTAATTAGGGTAGGGATGCGCATCACGTTGCGTCGCGAGTGGCTCGCCTCTGAGGCCCGTTACGTTTCCCCATATCCCACTCTATAAATAGGCTCATTCTCCACTCGCGCTTCATTTTCCTTCCTTCGCTCTCTCTGCTCTCTCCCTTAGGCAATTTTTTATGCTGCTCGTCGCCGCATTGCTGCCTCCTCCTTCAGAGTTTTGCTCGACTTGTTCTTTATCCTCTGATAGTTTTGCCCGCTATTCTTTTATTTAATTTATGGAAAACCCTGAAGAATTGTCAGGATCCGAACAAGTGGAAGGCTCCTCAAACCATGACTCTGATGGCTCAAGACAAGTGAGTGCTTCGAGCGCTAGTTCTTCTGGCTCGTGGCAGTCGGGCTCTTCAGACTCTTAAGGCTTGCGCCCTGGGATTTTTTTGGAGGAATATGACGACAACGGGGGTTAGTAAGTGATTTCTCGTCCTTGGACTATGATCAGGTCCGCACCATCTTCTTTCACGGGAACCTTTCGCTCCGAGTGGATCTGGTGGTGCCTCAAGAACGACCACCCTCAGCGACCTCCTCGAGGTTACATGGCTTTTTATGCCAAGTTATTGCAGTACAGGATCAGCCTTCCTTTGCATTCGTTTTTCGTATCAATACTCTGCCACTACCAAATTGCTCCTATCTAACTTGCTCCGATGGCCTGCAGGCACATGATGAGCACCCTACTGATCTTTAACGATGACGGCCTCGAGCGGCCTACTGTCCGAGAACGGTCCGAACTTTAGAATCTCTATAGCCAGTCAAAGAAGAGCTACTATTATTTCTCGTAGCACATTTTTGATTTCATAAAATTTTTAAAATTCATGCGATAAGATGTATAGAGTGGTTTCCTTCGAGTCAGAACAGTATGACTCGGACTCATAAAAAACATATGCTGACTGAATGATAACAGGTGAGGTGATTACCTGCTCACTTGAAACAGAGAGTGTTGTCTCAACTTCGGCTTCAAGATCTTCTTCAGCTTCTACTCCAATAGCCACAAGGAATGCTAGAAATGCTCCCTCGTCGGCTTCTTCTTAAGATGAGTAGTCCTCATCGTGATCGAAAAAGTTTGGCATCTTCGTTCTTATCAGCATGGCTTGTGCTACGAATTTTGATGCTCGGTGCTCGAAGACTTTTCTCAGTCTTTCCCTTTCCTCCTTGTCCACAGAAGGACAATTGATCTTTAGATGTTTGGAAGAACCACATTAGAAGCATGCTCTGGGAGTTCTCTTTATGAACCACTTTTTATCTGCATTCGGTGCTTCCTTTTTCCTTTTTGTCTTCTTGAGGAGTTTGGAAAGCCTCATCATTTGTTCTTGAAGCTCGGTAATTGAGCTCTCTCCCTTCTTAATTGAGAACCAGATGTCATTGGTTTCTCTTGTACTAAACTCAACTGAATAGCTGGCTGGTCATCGTGTAAGGGTTTCTTAGGCTTCCACTTGGAATCCCTCTTTACGAAATAAGTTACGTCTTCAGCTTGATGGCTTAGCGAGCTGGCTGATAGCATGGTTTTGTTCTTGTTCACCATTTGAATGTACTATTCATGGGCTTGTAGTTGGGCGAACAACTCATTGGTCGTCATTTTGGATAAATCCTTCTATTTCAATGCGGTAGTTTTGACGAACCAATCCTCATTTGGCGTTTTGGACAAGATCTTAGCATTAAGATTTGCATTTGAGTATGGCATTGAACCTCTTCTTCATTGCCTTTATGGTCTCACCAGGTTGCGTCTGGAATGACTCATATTTGTTGACACACACTTGTAGCTTGTTGCGTTTTATCTGATCAGTTTTGTGACAAAGTGTATCGAGGTAGTTCCATACTTCTTTCGCAGTGTTGAACTATATGATCACTTCCTCCATCAAGGCGTCGGGTAGGGAAGATAGTATGGCTTCTAGAGTTGCGGAGTCGAGTTGATTACTTCTTTTGTCTTCTGAACTCCACTCGTCGTATGGTTTCTCGATGATCCTTGTGCCTACATCTCCTAGAGGTGGAAGGATTTTTGTGATCTTTATCGGCCCCTTTTCCAGTACCTCAGTCATCTCGGGATGGATGCTTTTTAGTTGAATGGAAGATCTTTTCTTCTACATTTCGTACTTTTCTGGATTGTATGGCAGCATCTTTATCATATTCATCATGATTGTACCTGAGCTAGAATATGACAACAAAAAGTGTGCATGGAATGGATCTTAGTCCTAAGCGACTCAAAACAACCAACCTGTAAGGACTAACCTAGCACTGATACCACTTGTTGGTCTCGGTTTATCAGAGTATAAAGTATATGCACAATAGAAAATAAATTGTTTGTTCAGTAGGTTTGCACTTATCCAAGATGATAGTGATGTGTCGGCTTGGTTTGTCAAATCTTGTTCAGGTACTTAGTATCAACTTTGCTTAGTGTCAATATTCAGTATATACTACAACACTTGATTGTTGAGTTTTAAAATAGATAAGCTGACAAACAAATAAGTAAAGCAATAAATGACAAATAGATTTATAGTGGTTCGGACTAAACCATCTTACATCCACTCTTCAGACACTCGGTTTGAAAATCCACTAACCTTTGAACTTTTACAGGTGCTCCTATGATATATAGTTTGTCGATGAATGTCTCTTCCACTGATTCATAAGCGCACTCGTCTGGTCCTTACTTGGTTCTTCGCTTCACTGCTGCTCAGAGTGTGGACGCACCACTCAACCTCCTTGTAGTCGGAATCGGGTGTTTATAGTTCCCCCGTGAACTGTCTCTTTAGAGGGAGGATGCCCGTTAGAATAAGAATACAAGACGTACTTGACTGTTGTAGTCTCTTTTGGAGAGAAAGACTACCAAGAAATAACTTAAGATTACTGAGACTCAAAGTCTCGTGTTCACTCAGGTGACACACGAAAAAGCTAAGAAGTCACGAAAGTAGGCTTAGATAGTGTTAGCTTTTGCGTACACTGTAAGACTTTTTTGGTATGAGTTTGCAGATAGTATACATTGTGAATTTGTAACTCGTAACCTTCTTCCATTGATTTCTCTGGTATTTATAGTCGTAAGATTTGAAGGTTTGAAATAAATTTTTGTTATAGACAAATTGGAAGTTGTCCAATCGAGTGTGTCTATTGGCTTCTGCATTTGGCGGGTAGTTGGTGCTTTTTCAGAAGTTTTGTGCCTGCTTCGCATTTTTCTGACTTTGTCAGAGCGGTAGTATTTGCCAGTTTGAGGAATCCTGGACTGGTTGTCCTAGGTAACGGAACTTGGTGTTTCGTGTTTGCAGACTTTAAGGTTTCTCCAATCCTTAAAGTTTGTACTTCTTCAGTACATTTCTGAAGCAATTCTTTTTGTCTTCATGTGGTGGGATATGTTGGTGTCGTCATACTTACAACTCCATGCTGATGATGTCATCCTTTGAAGTATACTTGGTCTTTGTGATGCTAAGTACGGTTTGATTGATTGCACCATACTTGCTAGATTCGTACTTGGCAAAATCCATACTTCCGCTAGACTTGTAGTTTTCCAAGCTAGTAGAGTTTACAATATACTTTAGCCTATTGAGTCTTTCACGTGTACTAGACTAATTAGTCAGTCTAGTCTTCAGATTAGTATCAGCTTACAACTCGATAAAAGAACCTATACAGGACTTTACATTTTTCATCTAAGCTGAAACTATCTAAGATGGTTTTTACATACTTTGACCCACCAAAACATAACATAAAATGAAAGATATTTGTATCGAATTTCCTAACATCGGTGAATCCCCATATTTAAGGTTACTGGACATTTATTAACTAATTAGAGTTTTTGACAAGCTTCACGTAATTAATTAATATCTTATTATCTAGATTAGTACCACTCAAACATTATCATTTGTGCTTGAACTTTATCAGCCTGCAGAACTTTAGCACGACGAACCTTATTGAGCTCCTAAGGGAATGTTCTCATCCTAATACTCGGATATGATAATCTAACTCCAGTCATCAGAATGTTTTACACAAGTTGCTCTCACTTAAAATGTGGATATACAAGCATGTTAATCAGGTTCCCACCATAGCAAGTCAAAGTGACATACAACCAATGTTGTCTCGGTTGTGATAACAATATTTATATCTCGTTAGGTCAAATAATCCATACGGTCTTCTACAATCTCCTGCACGCCATATGATCTCCCTATCGACGAGATAAGAGAATTACGTTATTCTCGCAAGTATGTTTGCTTACAGATATGAGATAAGTCAAATGTCTACTCATTGTAATAATGTTTTAAGTATAAAAAAACCTGAATCACCAAAATGTAGATCGGTCATGAGGGCAAACTCTCTAGCACCAAAACTAATGTTGGTTTCGCCAACACGAAACCAGAGCTCATCCATGGCTCCCTGAACTTCTATCTTGTGGGTTATGAGTGCACACAATGCACGAGCAGTTCTCTTCTGCCATCAGAACTTGAGAAAAGAAGTAAAAGGACCCTCAGAATGTCTCTCTGCCAAAATAGATGAGCCTCACTATGATATCCTCAAGCACATCCTTATCATATAGATTCATGAATGGGGCAGTGCTTTGTAACGTCTATCTCATCCATCTCCACAACTACTGCACAAACATACAATTAAATTAAACTTCATTACCATATAATCAATGCTCCATAATCATAATCAAATTAAACTATAACACCAATATAATTAAATATAATCAATGCCATTATCGAAATCAATGTAAACTTCACTATCATATAATCAAATATAATCAATGCTCGTGAGTCAAAAATAAATCAAACTTACAATAAAAATCAAATCAAACTTTGATCCAGAATAAAAAAACAAGTCAATTTTTATATTAAATAACAAGTCTCGATGATCTCGAATTGCCTTTATTTTGATATCATCGAGAATTGAGGATCGTGACAACAACAACGCCAGGAACAATTTTATAAGTTATATACATCAAATTTCACTCATATATACATGAAATAGAACCAATGAACACATATATTCACATATAATTATCATTTGTGCATTCAAAAATAGTTAAAAGAATCGAGAAATTTTGAAGGAAAATAACTCACCTGTTTTTGTTCTCTAGACATTGTATAGTTGAACGGGTATTTTATTTTTACTTTCGGGCGTGGTAAATCGAGGTTGAAAACTTAAGTTGGCGACAATGGTGGTTGACGGTGACTAGGGGTGGGAATAGGTCGGGTCGCCCGACAGGGGTCTACGACTTAGCCTACCACAGTCCAGGTCGGACTGGGCTTAATTTGTAAATAGGCCAGACTTAAGCTATTTATAAAGCCTCTTAAGTTAAGCAGGCTCAGACCGTGGCTTCAAAATAAGCCTACGAAGCCTAGCAGGCCAGCCTATTTAAATAATTATGTATTATATAATTGATAAAATATATTTATTATTTAATATTAAAAACTATAAATATAATTTAGAAATAAAAAATATATTGAATATTTTATTTGTTACCATATAATAAAATAATATAAATATTTTACATATTTAATGTTGAAATTATATGATATATTTATAATTTAAGAAATAAAAATAATTATAAATATAAAATAGCCTCAAATAGGCTTTTAATAGGCTAAGAATCAAGCCTATTTAACTTAAAAGGCCAAGTTCGGGCTTGAAAAAAAGTGTATAGTAGGTAATAGGCCAAGTTCGGGCCTCTTACAATTATAACAGACTCAGACCTATCGAGTCAAAGCTCAGCCTGATCCAGCTTATTTCCACTTCTAACTCTGACAAGGACAATGGTTGAAGTGATATGACTTCATGCATGTTAAAGTTCATGCATGTTAGACTTTCATACATGTTGAAGTTTGTACATGTTAGACTTCTGATTTGTTGAAGTGTTCTGAAGTTAGTTTGTGTCTGAGTAGTGTGAAGCTGAAGTCTGTTATTTTGGAGGTTACGTTTTATAAGTAACCAGATAGATTGATGACACGTGTTCGAGATCTGGGGAATTAGTTGAGAGAAAGAATTTAGCTGTTGGTGAAGTCTGTTACAGTTAGCAGAGATTAGCAGTTAGAGAGTTAGACAGAAACAGAGTCATCTTCTTCGTTCAGCTGAGAGAGAGTTTCAGAGAGATTTTCTGTGTGTAATCGTGTAGCCAATTTCATCCAGCAATAAAATCATAGTATAACCCTCTGTGGATGTAGGCAATTGCCGAACCACGTATATCGGTGTGTTGTTGTTTGTGTTGATCATTTTCGTCGTCCATTTCGGTAACAAAGTGGCGCCGTCTGTGGGAATCGGGGCGACGGTGATCAAATTTTGGGATTGAGAAATTGTCACGCAGAGTTCGTGTGAGCAGTAGTGAGGTTCTTTGAGGAAATTCGTTTCTGTGAGTATTTATGTTTTGTCTGTGATTAATAAGACATCGAGTAGTCTTATGTTTGGATTTTCTGGGTTTTCTGAATTCGGTTTTGGGAAGTTAAGAACTGCTGTTCGTTTGATTGCGAATTGTGTGGAATTTGTGTGATTGGAACTCTCTGATTCAGTTTTGGATTTTCTGGGAAATTTCTGGGTTTGCGAATTTTCTGTGAAGAAAGGGAATTATCTGTGTTTGATTGTTATGGCGTCAAGTCGAGTTGAAATCGATAAGTTTTCTAGGAAAAATGATTTTGGGCTCTGGAAGATTAAGATCCGAGCTATACTGTCTAAAGAAGGGCTGGTAGATGCCCTTCTGCCCGACTCTAACAAAGCATTTGTTGGAGAGACAGCTGAGAAGAAGGCAAAGTTGATGGATAGTGCCATGAGTTCTCTACTCCTTAGTCTGGATGACAAGGTTCTGCGCGAGGTCTCCAAGGAGAAGACTGCTGCAGACATATGGAAGAAGTTACAGAAGCTGTACATGACTAAATCTATAGCAAACAGGATTTATATGAAGCAACGGCTCTATGGTTTCAAGTTTAATGATGAAAGAAACCTGCTAGATCAATTAGATGACTTCCACAAGGCTGTGAATGAGCTTGAAGGTATTGGGGGTAGAGATCGATGATGAAGATAAGGCCATACACCTCCTAAATGCATTGCCTAAATCCTACTCAAGTGTGAAGGATGCTATGGTGTATGGAAGATTAGAGGGAATATCATTAGAAGATGTACTTTCAGCCATCAAACAAAAGGAAATGGAGAAGTGTTCAGTGGTTATCAGAAATGATTAGAGTGGAATGGGGTTGTACATCAAGAAAGGTCAGAAAGGCAGTTTTCAAAAGAAGAATCAGACTTACAACAAAGGAGGAAGCCAAGACAGGTTCAATCCAAACCAAGGGAAGGATTGCAAACCAACATATGTTCAGAAGAAGCCCTATGGAGCTTCACAGCAGCAAGAGGCAAGGGCTCCTGGTAACTTTCAGGAGTCTAGAGTGTGCCACTACTGTAAGAAACCAGGCCACTTAATAAAGGACTGCAATGTGTTGAAGCAAAAGAATTTCTACCAACAAAGAGGGTCCAACCTTGTAAGTTCAACAAATGATGTAACAGATGAGATTCTAAATGTAATGGAGGCTGGTGGAGATGATTCCTGGATCCTTGATTCAGGATGTTCCTTCCATATGTGTCCAAGGAAGGAATGGTTTGTGGATCTAACCTTGAAGGACATGGGCACAGTGATCCTTGGTAACAATCACATTTGCAGGATTGAAGGTGTTGGATCTGTTAAACTCCAAAATCATAAAGGAGAAGTCAAAACTCTAACAGATGTGAGGTTCATCCCTCAAATTCAGAGGAACCTCATATCCTTGGGTACACTTGAAGCAAGAGGTTTCAAGTTTGTTGGAGATGGAGGCACTGTTGTAGTCTACAAGGGAGATGTTGAAGTTCTGAAAGGAAGAAGGTTGAACAGCATATACTACCTGTTTGCACAAACAATCTGTGGAGAATCTAGTGTTGTTAAAGCTGTGGATTGCAAGCTTTGGCATCTTAGGACTGGACATATCAGTCACAGAGGCTTGGTTGAACTAAAGAAGCAAGGGCTAATTAACTATGAGGCTGAACTTGATCTTAGCAGCTGTGAGGAGTGCATATTAGCCAAAAGCAAGAAGTTACCATTCAAACCAAGTCAAAGGAGAAGTAGCCAGCCTTTAGATTACATACATGCTGATTTGTGGGGGCCATCTAGGACAGAAACACTTGGTGGAGGAAGATATTTTCTGTCCATAGTTGATGATTATAGCAGGAGAGTGTGGGTTCATATTCTGAAAACAAAAAATGAAGCTGCACATAAATTTAAAGAGTGGACCTACCTGGTTGAAAATGAGAAGGGAAGGAAGATTAAATGCCTAAGAACTGATAATGGCATGGAATTCCTGAGTGAAGAGTTTGATTCCTTTTGCAGACAAAAGGGAATCAAGAGACATAGAACCACACCATACAACCCACAACAAAATGGAGTGGTTGAAAGGATGAATAGAACCCTTTTTGGAAAGGGTGAGGTGTTTGTTGCTTGGAGCTGGTTTGTCGAAGGGGTTTTGGGGTGAGGCTTTGGCTACAGCCTGTCACTTGATAAACAAGTCCCCATCTACTGCTTTGGAGCTTAAAACTCCAGATGAGATGTGGTATGGGAGGAAACCACATTACTCTTATTTGAGACCCTTCGGTTGTCTTGCTTATGTTCATACTAAGCAAGATAACTTAGCTCCCAGAGCTTTGAAGTGCATTATGCTTGGGTATCCTTCTGGTACGAAAGGATATAGGTTATGGTGTATAGAGCCAAACTAACAAAAGGTCATTACTAGCCGGGATGTTACATTCAATGAGCTGGTGATGCCTTATTTGCAGAAGAAAGATAAGGGTGTAGTATCTGAATAACAAGCATCTGAAACATCTTATGATTTCAAGGATGTGAAGGATGAACCTGAAGTTGAAGAACAAAAACCTGAAACTTCTGGTGCAGAAAAGTCTGACATCAACAGACAGTCAACTCTAACAAATTACTGGTTGGCAAGAGACAGAGTGAGGAGGGAGATCCATCCTCCTAGAAGATTTTCAGAGGCAGATGCTATTTTTCTAAGCCTAAATATTGCAGAGAAGCTGCAAGATACAGAGCCAAAGACATTTGAAGAAGCATGCACAAGTTCAGAAAGTACACTTTGGCAAGAAGCTATGATTGAAGAGATGCAATCACTAAGAAAGAATGAAACATGGATCCTTGCAGATAAACCAAAGTTTCAATCAATAGTTGGTTGCAAATGGGTGTTCAAAAGGAAGATTGAGAAGTCAGATCCACCACAAGTGAGATACTCGCTCCGTCCCACTTCAATTGTCCATCTTTCCTTTTTTGTCCGTCCCATTTAATTGTCCACTTACTTAAAATAGAAAAATAATACCCACTCACTAATAAAATACTAATTTCCTTTATCTCTACTTACATTGGTTATTGTGCCAAAAGCAAAGTGGACAATTCATATGGGACGGAGGGAGTACAAGGCAAGATTAGTTACAAAAGGCTTTACCCAAAAGGAGGGAGTGGATTACACTGAGGTGTTCTCACCTGTTGTCAAACATTGCTCAATTAGGATCCTATTAGCTATTGTGGTGCAGCAGGATCTTGAGCTACATCAGTTAGATGTTATAACAGCTTTCCCACATGGTGAATTAGAGGAAATCATTTATATGGATCAGCCACCAGGGTTTGTTGAACCTGTAAAGGAAGATCAAGTATGTTTGTTGCAGAAGTCGCTTTATGGGTTGAAACAAAGTCCGAGACAGTGGAACAAACGGTTTGATGCTCACATGTTAAAGATTGGCTTCAACAGGTCTAAGTTTGATAAGTGTGTCTACCTGAAGCAAGGTTGTGATTCTAGTTTGGTGTACTTACTCTTCTATGTAGATGATATGCTTCTAGCTGGGAAGCATATGTCTGATATCAAGCAAGTCAAAGCTGACTTGAAGGCAGAGTTTGACATGAAAGATCTAGGTGAAGCATCTAGGATCTTGGGGATGGACATTCAGAGGGAAAGATCAACTGGGAGATTAAAGCTACAGCAGGAAGAGTATTTACTCAAGGTTATTGAGAAGTTTGGGATGAGACAGCATAGATGTCTTGCTTTACCTCTGAGTGCAGACACAAAGTTGAGTGAAGCAATGAAGCCAAACACTGAAGAAGAGGTGAGGTACATGGATCAAATACCTTATGCAAGTTTGGTAGGGAGTTTGATGTACATGATGATATGTACAAGGCCTGATATATGTTACTCGGTTAGCATGACAAGTAGATTCATGTCATGTCCTGGAAGAGATCATTGGAATGCTCTGATGGGAATCTTGAGATATCTTAAGGGTACTTTACATCTTGGATTGATGTTTGAAAGAAAGGAGGACTCAGAATCTGATGCTCTAACAAAGGTGATTCCAAGACCAAAGTTTCAATATTGCTTGGAACTAATGGGAGTTTGCTGATTCTTGTAATCAGCTTGTGCGTTCTGTAATGAAACTAGCTTGAGGGAAATATTGTGATGGACATGTTTGGTGATTCGGGCATACATGAAGTCAGGAGGGAGATTTGAAGTGATATGACTTCATGCATGTTAAAGTTCATGCATGTTAGACTTTCATACATGTTGAAGTTTGTACATGTTAGACTTCTGATTTGTTGAAGTGTTCTGAAGTTAGTTTGTGTCTGAGTAGTGTGAAGCTGAAGTCTGTTATTTTGGAGGTTACGTTTTATAAGTAACCAGATAAATTGATGACACGTGTTCGAGATATGGGGAATTAGTTGAGAGAAAGAATTTAGCTGTTGGTGAAGTCTGTTACAGTTAGCAGAGATTAGCAGTTAGAGAGTTGACAGAAACAGAGTCATCTTCTTCGTTCAGCTGAGAGAGAGATTCAGAGAGATTTTATGTGTGTTTTCTGTGTGTAATCGTGTAGCCAATTTTGTCCAGCAATAAAATCATAGTATAACCCTCCGTGGATGTAGGCAATTGCCGAACCACGTATATCGGTGTGTTGTTGTTTGTGTTGATCATTTTCGTCGTCCATTTCGGTAACAATGGTGTCGAATTATTTGACATAGAGAGGAGTGGGAAAGGGTGGGATATTAATTTAAAATCAATTTCTCTTTATAATCATTGATAAAAGTAACTAGAAATTTATATTTAAAAAATTTAGCTTTAAACTATTGGAGTGATTATATAAATTTTGATCTCATAAAATTATTAGTTTATAATGATGGTAATACATACACAAATTTTTATAAACTAAAACTAATATCAATACCATACAAAATCTAAAAATTCATAATTAAAAATAATTTTTTCCACTTCTCCATAAATTTGTTGCTTCTGAGTGAGGCAGATCTATACATTGAAATGGGGTACACTTGTACCCCAAAATCTTATTTTTTAATTAAAAATATATATAATAATTATTATTTATATATTTATTTATATAATATATCCTCAATTTATTTTATTTGTATATTGTACCCCTAATTTTAATTTTTTAGATCCGTCCCTGCTGCTTCTGAGCAACCTAAGCCAAACTTGAAAAACAATCAGCAAATCAAAAAAATAAAAATAAAATAAAAAGGTTGTAATTAATAATGATTGAAGTCGGTGAGGTTTATCCAGTTTATGTGAGCACGAGTTTCAATTGAAAAACGTTTTCTTTGGAGTTAATTTAACACACACCACACGCACTGCGGCTATTCTTCTCAAATTCAACGCTGCCTTCTTCTCTTCTCTGAAGCTAAAGCAAACCGCACTTTCTCTCTCTTCTTCCTCCCTTTTCTCCCTCCCCCCGCTCTTCCTATATATTTTTATCTCGAGCTTCCGTTCTCTATCCACGAACCGCAATTAGCTATGGCATCATCGGGGTCTGCGGGACGCGCTCCGAGTTCGGGCTCTAAGTCGTTCGATTTCGGGTCGGATGATATTCTCTGTTCCTACGAGGATTACGGGAACCAGGATGGGAATAATGGACTCCATGCCGATCCTTCCATCGCAAGCAATTCCTCCAAGGTAATTTGATTTTTCTCTACCTTTCCGATTGCTTCATTGTTGCTTGTTGCTTTTTGGGTTGCTTGCTAAGTTTGATTAGGGTTTTCTGTTTGATTGAAGGTGCCTGACAGTTGTGAGATTCATCTGGTCCGGAGGTTTCAATGGTTATGTTTGTTTTCTTTTCTTCTTAGACATTAAGTTAGGAATGTCTTTTCTTTGCTGAAGGGGAATCGTGATTGCATATGCATGTTTTCTTTTATAATGAAAAACAATTTTTGTTTTTTCTCAAAAAAATCTGTTTTAATTTAATTGATTAGCACTCAAATTGAGTGTCAATGAAACTGTATGGTTATAATGAAGATGAGGCGCACGTATAATAAAATAGGGCAGAGAGCATATGAAGGATGACTAGAGATTTCAGTTTTTTCTTTTTTAAGATGCTCGTAGAATGTAGAAACTCTTCAAACTGTTTGTGGGTTCATATAATTCCAGATTAATTATAGTAAGTAACAGAAACAATTAAACCTTTTGAGTTTCTGGTAGTTTGCTGAATGTGTATTCAGATGTCCGGGAAGTATCTCCTGCAGCTGCCTCTTTTCTTTTTTAATAGCTGCTAGCAGAAATGAGTTTGCTTTGATGAAAATTGAAACTGTCTGAGTGATACATTAGATTTGTTTAATTATTTTCGCGTAGCGTTTCATTCGGACATGAATAAGAGATGGGCTATAAATGTGCAATTTGGTTTTTCAGTTTATCTGTCATAAATTAAGTGAAAATGGAAACTGAAAACATCACTTTGGTGTGTTTTGGCAGTTTGTCCCTCTTTGATCACAATTTATGCATGTTAATCTGAAAAAGAGGATGCAGAAGCCCCAATACGACCCATCAGTCAAAGTACATGCATTGTAATCAGAAATTGTTAATATAGGGTTTGCGCTTTTTGATCGTTTTAGCTTCAGGATAATGTTTGATAAGTCGTCATTGGCAGTAGTAGTTTGTGTTTTTGGAGGAAGATTAATCTTACATTGTTACTAATCTCTTATCTGAACTAATCAGGAATTCAACAAAAGCCGAATGGCAAGATCACCAGTTTATCCTGCCGCAACTTATAGCACACCTGAAGAATCTTCATTTAGTCAAGGTGTCATTTCTACTGTTGACAACACCATGAAGAAATACTCTGAAAATGTCATGCGTTTTCTTGAGGGAATTAGTTCGCGCTTATCTCAGTTGGAATTATATTGTTACAATCTGGACAAATCAATTGGAGAAATGCACTCTGACTGGGTTCGAGATCATGGAGAGTCAGAGTCAAAGCTCAGATCTTTGGAAAAACATGTTCTAGAGGTATGTGCTAACTCTAGATTTTCTTATCATGCTCATTATAAAATGATGATGTATATTTTTCATGCTGATACATGCTACATGTTGGTACTGTGAGTCTATGAGACCAGCAAGTGCAAGAAAACTCTGCTGTTAAATTATGTTTTTCACGGCAATGTAAGACGAACTTATTTTTCATTTCAAATTCCGAGTACATAACAAGCACTTTGTTGGATATTTTGGGCTTGCTTACTGCTGCAATTAATTGTTATTTATCCTTCATCAGCTAGTCATAGAACTTACCAGATACCTTTGCATGATTTCCTTGGTTGGATTGTGAGTTATAACACTCTGGGGCCTGGGCATTCTTTCCGTTTTCTCATCCTATTTGTCTTACCCCTTGAGTCCAATCCATTGTTTCTCTTTGAACTAATTATTCCAATACAGGTGCACAGGTCTGTGCAGATCTTAAGAGATAAGCAGGAACTTGCTGATGCTCACAATGGGTTGGCCAAACTTCAGCTTGCACAAAAGGAATCTAGTAACAAACAACCAAATGAGCAGAGGGCATCAGGACCTGCTTCTGAACCCAAAATTGGCGAGAACTCATCAGATTTTCAGGACCAGCGGTTGGCACTTGCACTACCTAGCCAAGTATCTTCGCACCATGCTCGGGCAGCCGAGCATCAGCAGCCTTCAGTTGCACCCCAATCACCCATTCCCTCCCAACCTATGGCACAAGTTCAGGCATATTACTTGCCACCTCAACAAATGGCAAATGTACCTGTTCCTTCCCAGCCATATCAAACTCAATACCTTTCGGCACAATCTCAAGGTCAAGATCTCTCTAGGATGGCACCACAACCTTCCCAGCCTCAGGGAAGCTTGAATTCACAGGTTCAGATGTTACCCTCGTATCAGCAGCAGTGGTCCCAGCAGCAGTTACAGCAACCCATTCAACCAACACAACAGTCTGTTATGCAACCACAGATTAGAACCTCTTCTCCAATGGTGTACTCATCCTATCTGCCAGGTCAACCGAATCAGTCTCCTGCTGAGATGCCTCATGGTAGCATGCATATGCAGATGCCATTTGGTGGAGCATCTCGACCTGGTTCAGCAGGTTCTGATGGAATAAATTATGGATATGGTGCTTCTGGGAGACCAATTCAACAGCAGGCTCCAACACAACAACTCAAGACTGGGTATGCAGCACAATCAGGGGAAGGCGGTTACATGCAGAGTGGGACTCGTCCACAGCTTCCACCTGGAAATGGTTACATGGTTTTCGAAGGTGAGTCTGGAAGGACGCATCATCTCCCTCCGCAGCCTCAATTCCAACAAGGTGCTTATCCTCAACAGAACCACCCACCACGTGTTCCTAGCACTAACGCATTAGTTAGTCATCAGACCATGCGCAGCCATCCTTACAATGAGTTGATTGAGAAGTTGGTCAACATGGGTTACAGAGGTGAACACGTTGTTGGTGTCATTCAGAGGCTGGAAGAGAGCGGTCAGGCTATCGATTTCAATGCAGTGCTGGACAGGTTAAATGGACACACTTCAGGTAGTCAGAGAGGATGGTAAAAGCCAGGTGTACTATTTCTATGATTTTCTCATTTTCTTGTTGCTGTGTACGAATAAAGGATGGTGAGATGTATGCGTGTACATCATGGGCAGGGGGATGGAGACATACTTTTTAAATATGTAATCTCTTCCTCAGTGTTGTGTCTGCTCATTTGTGAGGCTTCCTTGCTTTTGTTAATGGCAGCCCAAATATATTTTCTTTAGTCTGTTGTATACTATTCGGCTTCTGCTTTTAGATTGAAGATTTCAGAGGGAACTTCTGCTAGTCATAGATGGTGCTTTGTTTGTTGGCATGTCATGGCATATATTAATGATATTTTCTTTTTTCTTTATAAAAGTATTTCTAACGTTAGTAATTTGTTGTAATTTTGAGGTAAATGAGTATGGAAAATTTCTAAGTGATATTTTAATAATGTTACTGAAATAAACTATTTTCTGGTGGATGTTATAATATTTTCTTCACTATGATTTATTGATAGTTTATCGTATTGAACTGCATCAATTTTTTTCATAGATCAATCCCTGTCCTGGACATGCAAATTAAAACACCAGTTATCTTGAGAATAGCTTTGGAATTCTCAACAATAGCTTTGGAATTCTCAACATGATATGATAATTAAACATAAATTCATATGGTATAGATTGAGGTTTATTGGATTTGAATTCTTATCAGATTTACATGTTAATCATATAAAGATTGTGTGAGATGTGGCGAATAATTTGCTAATCGGATACGGATATACATAACAATTTAATTAAAAAAAATATTATTTTTAGGCAAAAATTTGTGTTAGGCACGCCTAAACGGTTTAGGTGGGTTTATCCATACCCTAATGAGTTCATCCATTCCAAATAGGGTTTATTAATCCCCAATTAAGGTATATTAGATGAATTTGATTTTAGTTAATGGATAAAACCCGCCTAAATCATTTAGGCGTGCCTAACCTGAGACCTTCACTTATTTTTATTTTAATTGTTTAGTAGTTAATAAACTGTATTTTTTTAATTCAGATTTTTTATCGAATTGTTAATGTGATTACTGAATGAAATCTTATAACTATCGGGTCTTTATTGTGTTTGTTATTATGTGTAATGTCGTTATTATCTGGGTTTGAGTTTAATAAATTAATTAGATTCGAATTTGAATTAGGTTTTCCCTTAGCGGATTGTATCTAGGGATGGTTCGGTACGGTATACCGCACATTTTCCTCCATACCTTATACCTTATCGAAATTTTCGGTATGAGGAAAACTCATACCGTTACCTACCGAAGTTTTCGGTATACCTTAGTTCGGTATACCGAATTTTCGGTATGATTTCGGTATGAGTCGGTATGGTTTCGGTATGAGATAATTTATATACTATTACTTCGATATATTGAATTCTTGAAATGATTTCAATATGATTTTGACTTGACATAATTTATATACTATTTATCTTATCATTCTTCCAATATATGGTTAACATACAGAAATTTTTTGATATTTTTTTGATATTTTTTTATTTTTACGATTTTTTCTGTTGATATTTATTTTAGAAATATGTTTATATCAATAATATTGTTAGGTGAAAAGAGAAGATATGATTTCATTCTTAATTTATATGATTTTATTTTTAATTTATTATTTTTAAAATAATAATAAAAATAAAAAAATATTATTATATTTTCAGTACGGTATGTGCCGGTATACCATCAATATTAGGATTGTCATACCGTTACCGTACCTAAAATTTTCGGTACGGTATGATACCTTACCAAAAATTACGATATACCAAAAATTCGATAACTTCGGTATTTTTTCGATACGATATGTCCGGTATTTCGATATTTCGGTATTTTTCCCCATCCCTAATTGTATCTTAATTTTAATAATGATAAGATAATATGATATATTATGACCTTAATGTATCTTTCTTGAATTTGCAATTGATTATACAAGGTAGTTTATATTATATATATATAATTGATATTCTTTAAGGCAAATAATTCTCAAAATATAAGGTTCTGATTATATTTAGAAATAAAAATCGATATCCTAATTCTTCCGCACACAGACGTTTATAAATATTAAGCAGTCATCTCAATTAATTATTAATCCATCACCAATTTAATTAACCACAAAAATCTTCCGATCATCATGGCGATGCGCGCCGCCGCAATAATAAGGGAAATCGATTGGACGTACCGGACCTCTCTTCTCCGTCAACTCAAGATCAATTTCTATTTTCACTTCCATCTCCCCAACTCCATGGCGCATCTGAATCAAGATTCCACAACCGCGGGAGACCCTTCATCGGAATACCTTGTCACCGCCGCCGTAAGAATATACCGAGGATTCTGCTCGTGCGACGATATACGAGAGGCCGTCGGAGAAGCCATCGCCGGTACTCTGCTCGACGTCGACGAACGCCAGGATCTGGTCGAGCTTGTGTTGGCGGAAGTGCGGGAGAAGCTCCGGTACGACGCAGTCATACCGGAGTACGGCGTTTTTGAGGTTGATTTCAGCATACAGGTAGAGAACACCAACTTTTATGATCATCATCATATGGTTCCTGCTGCGGATTCATCGATTGGGCTGTTGGAGGAGTGCGAGGTTGAGGAGGGTGGAGTAATTTGCTGCATCTGCATTGAGGACTTGTGCGCTGGCACCGCCGCGTCGAGAATGCCATGCTCGCATGTTTTCCACGGCGGCTGCATCATCAAATGGCTCAAGACTAGCCATTATTGCCCGCTTTGCCGCTACGACATGAAATAAACTGATTCAAGAATTCAAGATTTATTTTACGAGAGAATTTATATCCATATCTATATCTATTTATATGGAGTATTAAAATAAAATAGTATTTCTGTCAAAATCAATATCAATATTGTATATTAAATAAAAGTTGTACATTTTTTATATTAATATTTATCTTTATATAATAATATTAATATTTAATAATAATTTTATGGTATATTATCTTCCAAATAGATGGGATCATATGTTAATAAATAAGTATATTAAAATGAATAATGAATCTCATCCATCAGATCTAATTAAATTAATGATTAATATTTAATCAAGCAATAATTAAAATGCAATCAAATGATCAAGCAACAACTGAAATACGGCTTTATCATTTTATCACGGTAGGAATTTTTATCGCCGGATCCAATCCCATCTTCCAAATATTACATATTCACTAATTTATTTTATTTTACTAATTTCTTAATAATATTAATATAATTTTTTATGCATACTTTCACCAAATTCTTTTGTTTGTAGATTGTATGTTGATTTCTTTTGTATTATTAAGCTTGTATATGTTTTAAATATACAACATAGAGAATAATTGATAGTATGATTACAATAACGTAAAATATTTATAAATATAATCTTATTAATTATAATTTATATATTATAAAATAAGATATTAAGAATTTGATTTGTACAACGTGTGGGTTTAAAGCTAGTATAAATTAAAACAGAGTAGTCCGAAAAAAAATTGTTATCGCCTATATTTTATATCAGTTTAATATTTTTATTACTATTATAATATATATGTGCAATAAATAATTATGAAAATGTAAAAAAATTATCTTTTTCACATCACTAATTTATTATATATACTATTTTTTAAAATAATACAAAAATAATATTGTTGAGGTTCGATTTATCGGGATGAATAGAGTCCTTGAAATCATTACATGATAACAAATAATAAAGAGGAAAGCAATAGATGATAATAACAAATCACGAGAATCAACAGTTCAAAAGAGCGTAAACAAAAGTGCGAGCAAAATTAAAACCGAAAACACCAGGTGAGAGATCGTAGAGAGACAACAATTCTGGATGTATTTCGACAGAGTTACAGTATGGCTAATTAGCAAGGAAAAAGATGCAGAAAACAAGCCATCAACCCCTATTTATAGACAGGATAAGGGAGAGGTGCTAGCTAAACCCTAGCTACGAGCTTGCTGCAAATCTCGGAATGACCCCAGGATTTTTGGGCTCGGTTAGGGTTGGTGACGGTCGTGCACCGCCAGGCTTCCAGGAAGGGTTTCGTCTTCCTTGCTACCGACCCCCGAACATGGTCGGAGTCGAGGACTGTTTGGGGTTGGCGTCGAACTCATGTCTTAGGCACTTTTGGGTTCTTCCGATTCCGAATGGGCTTATGGTCGTTTGGACTGTGCAACTGCTGGATGGGCCTGGGCCTCTGGGGCCTGGCCCCAACAATAGCCCTTTTTGATTTCGGGGTCTATCGCAGATAGATACTGGAATCAAAACTTCCAGTCCGAATGAGTTACAGAGTGCGAGTTTCGAGTTATTCAGGAGACTATCCTCAGGGCTCGGGAGGTGCTTCCTGGGAAAACAGCTCCTATAAGGAGTAATCGGGGTATTACTCCAAGTCAGTACGAGGATTCACTAGGAATGCAAGCGTATGACTGTATTGGGTGACATCGAAATGCCGCCCTGTAGGCCAATGCATGGGTTCAGAATTCACGCGGATTAGAATTATTCCGGGGAATGTTCTCTTACATGGGGCGTTATCCTCATGCGTGCACTATGTCTGTGCTCCGGGGAGCGCTTGCGAGGCGAGTTCTGGCGGATCTCAAGGCACCCATGGGTTTCCTTGGGAAGCCCCACGTCCTCGTCAATCGTACCGATCACATCAGAGTTCGTCCCGTGGCTGCAAGTCTTAGCTTGTGTTAATGGCAATCGGGTGGATAGCAAAGTGGATTCGTGATTGATAGTGAGCCCCAAGAGTGCTCAGTGTCGAGCACGCAACTGGTAAGCTTGGGATTTTACCGCCCTTGCAGTGACATGCCCGTAAATAACCCTAACTTTGGGGTTAAGTTCTGGAATGCGAACAGTTTTTTGGTTTAAATCGTGCCCTTCGTTATTTTCTTCTCACTCTTCATCTTGTAACTTCTCCTCTCTACCTTTATGCGATTCTTTTCTCCCCGGTGGTCTTTCTGATTTGGGCAGCGTTACTGTACAGGCGTGCGATACTACTTTGGTGTACTTCAACCTTCGTGTTTTATTCCACTTTTTGGTACAGCTTGAAATGCTCATACTTCATCTATAAATACACGAAGTATTCAGAGTACTGAAAATATATAGAAACCAAAAAAAGCAACAACACTCTATGCAAGTGAAAACTCGAGCATTTCTATTATCAATGCTAATGCTCATGATGGATTTATATACTGAAAGCATTATGATTGGTATATTATGTACAAGGTCGATTGGTTAATATACTGGGAATCATAAATGTTGTATGTTCATCTCCTGTCTGAATTGACAAACATGTGTCGCAAACGTTCTTATCCTCTTATCTCGTCGATAGGGAGATCATACGGTGTGTAGTAGATCACGGAAGATCGTATGGATTGTTTGACCTAGCGAGATATAAACAGTTATCACAGCTGAGACAGTTCCAGGATAAACTGTCGGTGTAGGCTGCAGCATACGCAGTAATAAGCATCTTATCTTGGATGGCTTCGTATGCTGGTGTGGGACACGCATTGATAAGGACCTAAGTTGAGATCGATTCTTTTATCTCACATTAAAAGAATCTAGATCTCTATGGCTTGATGAGATCCTAAGCCTAAATGAAGGTAAAGAAGTATATGCGGATTGTGTATCACTTTGAGTTGCAGTGAAAGACTCTAGTTGAGCCTGTATATCTATATCTTGGGTGATAGCATTCTGTGTATGACTGTCTGGTACCGGAACTAGGTAACCACATCAAGTATAGGATGGTGACATTCCCTGAGCAGCTCAAAATGTTCGTTATGCTAAAGTCTTGCAGGCTGATTAAGTTCAAGCATAAGTGAAAAAGGTTTGAGTGGATTGACTCAGGAATATAAGATGTTAATTATTTAAATAGCTTGTCAGAGCTTAAATTAATTAATGAATATTTGTAACCTTAAATGTGGAGATAAACCGAGCCCATGCAACCCGTACCTCAAAACGTGGTAGCAAATAGGTAGGATAGTATTGATTCTCTGGTGGAATGAATCAATATTAATTAATTAATTATATTCTGGATTGAATATGAGAATTAATTAATTAATAGGCCTTATTTGTTATTTGCATTCTGGTCCCTGATCTGGCCCATGAAAACTCAGGCCCAATAGAAGTTCAGTATTTTCTTATAAATAGGCCTCAGTTTCTCAGATCACAACACACCACAAGATCATTTGTTGCAGCACAACAAACTAGTATTTTGGGAGCTGTGGTGATCGACTAGATCTGAAAAATGAGGAGGAAATTTTGCTTCTCAACCGGACAAGGAATCCGAAGGGAATCTTCACCAGATATTCGGGTTGGAGTTGGGATACAGATCAAAAGATCAGATCAGGAGGATCGTGTTCTTTCTTCTCTCCCTCTTTGTTTTCGAAAATTACTGATTAATTTTCATAGATTTAATTCCTCAATCTGTTAGGAATAAATCTTGGTGCGTGGGAAAAGATCGAGGATCAAATCTCTACACATTTGTTCTTCATAGGCATAACAATTTATTTTGATATTCCAATTATCGATCTTGGCAAACGGATTAGTGATTCAGTTCACGAATCCCTTCAGCTCAACCTACCGTGTGTCATCTCTAGAACATGAGACTCGCAGCTTCTAAACTCAAGTTATATTATTGGTGTTCTTTCTTTCCAAGAAAGAACACAATAGTCATTGCAGATCTCTAGCGGTGGTTTTTACGGGCGTCTAGCCAACCAGCTCGACAGTTTGAGAGGAAATATGTAGCTCTTAACTCCGGAGGAGAAGACTGCGTGGTATGCCCACACTCCAAATCTCCAAAGCCGAAGGAACCACAGGTCTGAACGAGTGAGCTAGTGGACTGGTAGACACTGGCATCTACCAACTAGTGATAGATCGCGAGACCATTCTGTAATAGAGGCTTAGTGAATTTTCAGACCTTGGTCTGAAGAGAGGACATAGGGCGAGTTGTCTTAACCTCTATAAATCCTTGTTCTTTACTATTTTTTACATTTCTGCAAGGGTTTTGAAACTCAAACACATTCTAGTTTGAAGTATATTCGAACTGAACTATAAAAATCCCACTCGCTGAAAAACTATTTTCTGAAACACAAATTGGTCAAGAACCACCAGTTTATGAGTGCAAGTTTGAACTTAAAATCTTCGTTGCACACTATACTTACTCTGGTCTCGGGACCAACAATAATTTGAGAACTCAAGGATAGGTTGATCCTTAGGAGTAAACTAAAATGAGACGATGACTAAGACTATTATTTATGAACGAATTAAATAAGTTGAACTACTATTGATGAGGTATAAGATTAGAGAACTCATGACATGATGGATTGTTGACAAATTAAGATGATATGAGTAGAAGTTGAGGATCATGGTTTATCATTGTAAGTGTGTTGGTTACTTGATTCTTGAATGTTGAGCTTATTGTGTATTTTGTGATTAATGTGTAAAGAAAACTGTGTTTGGCAAAGTTTTGCTTTCGAGCAACCGTCGCACTATCAAAATCAGTAATAAATTAATCAAGGTGAGCTTTTATTGTATAAAAATTTAAAAGCATGGAAAATGCTTTATTTAAAAAAAAAATTAAAAGTATGGAAATATTTTTTGGTTTTAAAGTGGTTGCAATGCCAAAATTAGTTTGTGGATCCTATCTGTACCTCTAAGCCAAACGTAGTTAGCCAGAGAGTTGTGACGTTAGTAAAAATGCACCAAAGATTAAACCTTGTGTAGTTTTTTACTGATTGCGAGCTAAGACGGATTCCCTTGAGCCGCAGTACCACGAACTTAACTCTGATATGTCAGTACAAGGGTTCGATTTCCTAATTGATTATTTTTGGAGTGGATCAATCGCGGGTTAACACTCAGGAGTGACAAAGATGAGTTAAAGTTGATCTGATATCGAAGCTGTGTGTTCCAAGTTCAATGCACTTCGATGACAATGGGTTGAGTGGATTATATCATTCCCAACTGTACCTTGTTACTTGAAAGTATGTATGCTTCCAAGCCACACTACTTAAACAGATAGTGACCACACGTGAATTGTTTTTGCTCTGTAGAGCATGTCAATGAAAATATTTTTATAAGAGCGAGTGGATTTCAAAGTAACACCTCAAGTTTTATTGGCTTGATTGTATAACAATTTATATTTGTATGTTTTCGGGCATGTTTCACTAGGTACACCGTATACTCAACCCCACATGTTATTTCTGAAACATGTAGGTTAAAGTTGGAGCATGGAAGTAGTAGAAGGAATGTGTAAGCAGTTCAATCAGAACTTGTTCCTTATATGTGTTTCTCCAAATACCTATTCCCATTACGTAAATTTCATTGTAACTGAACCTCTGAAATCAAACTTCTTCATATTTTATATAAACTTTGAACCCTTTCATTGTTCAAACTATAAACTAGGTGTCGATATTTTGTGTGAACTTGAACTTTCAGGGAAAGCTAAGTGGTGCAGGACAAAAAATTTTAGATCCTAACTAGCGACAAATTATTTCATTGTTAATTAATATCAAATCTTCAATTTTATCGCTAATAATTCCGCCGTTAAACCCATTCCTAAGTTATCGTAACAAGAATTTCACACACAAAATAGCTATGTAAACATTTCATCTTTAAATATTTTTTATTTTTTCGAATCATGTTGAGGAAGTTTATTGTTGAAGTCATCTCTACTTCTCGAATTGCCATCCTATATATAAACCCTAATTCAAATATCCTACAATTATTAATCATTCAAAGTTTTGTAAATTTTGGTTGTATAAAAGAGGAGTAATAATTATTTTTCATACATATATACGAAGAAAGGAAATCTTATTTCCACAAATTAAAAATTATTGAAATTCATTATCTCTGTCTATTCTCAAAACTCCGTCGTCGCCGCCTCCGACACTATCATCACCGGACTTGTTCAACAGCACAAACGACGAATCTGCAGTCGGAATCACGTCGAGATCGTCGCTCTCCCCCATAAGATACGCGTGAATGTTTCTGACCCGTACCGTACAAACAAGGCTAAGAACGGCGCTCGCATAAGGTAGGGTTTCGGTTTGGGTAAAAATATCGTGCACCTTCTCCCACACCAGGCGGATCAGCTGGTCGCGCTCGTGGTCGTTGAGGACCGGGTCGCAGTTGGCGAGGGCATTCTCGATGGCATCCCATATGTCGTCGCTTGAGATGGATTGGCGGAGGGTGACGATGGCGAGTCCGTGTTGGAAAGAGGGAGGGCCTCGTGATTTGAGCTTCGGGGTAGTGGAGAATTCGTCGGCGATCCAAGTCGAGTCTTCTTGTATCAGATTGATTTCGAGTCTGATGTGGCTGCGGATCTTCGCCGGCCGGAATCCCCCTTTCATCTCGAGCGTGGTGTTGCGCAGGTATTTGTGATCCATGCTTCAGATTTCTGACAAAATTTGTGAGATTTCAGATGATTTTCGAATGAATAATTATGAATTAAAGGGGCGGATTTATTAATGAATGGGGTATCCTAATTGGAATATGAATAGAAAATATCTCTAGAATTCAGGAATGTTACTACAAATCTTCAAGATTTGTTTGCATTTTTTTAATTATTATTTGTTATATCTTCTTGAACAAATCTACTTTATAAGTCGAGATTTACCAAATTTTTGTTTGATTTTTATAAGCCCCAACACATTATGGTAAGTTTGAGTAGGTAAGTCCGGACACATTATAGTAAGTTTGAGTTATATTAATATTTTATTAATTGAACTGTTTATATGAGAAAATAATTAAAATATCACTATAGTATAAAAGTTAAATAAATTTGGTAAATTATTTTAGAAGGTAAAGTTATAGTATAAATGAAATAAAAACAAGAAAAAAATTTAGAATGTTATGATATAACTAAAGTAAATTAAAAAGTAAAATATTAGAACATGAACTACAAATATAAAAATAATACGGTGTCACACTAAATCATAAAATAAAATAAAACTAATTTGTTAGAAGTTATACTATAATATAAATCAAAAAGTAATATTTATGTATCCCATTTCAATATATATATTGTTTCATAGAGAAATAGAGTTTTTTTTTTATAGAAAATAGAGAAATAGAGTTGAAATAGATTATTATATTTTATTTCAATAAAAAAAAAAGGAGTTTGGAGAGCAAGTACTTAAGTAAATTAAATAAATTATTTAAAAAATGTGTAATTAAGGAAATGATAAGGTGGATGAAAAAAAATATATTGATAATCATATAAAAGAAAACAAAACCAAAAGAAGAGTTGAAATTTAATGTTGATGTGTTAATAGTCAAAGAGTAAACATGAATTTTCTACTAAGTAATACAAGTGAAGTTATTTCGGCTCGAATATTTGAACTCACAAACACAAAAATAGTATAATACTAGAATGAAATTGTACGAAAGATCTACTATCGGTGATCAAATAATATTGGATAAAGATAACATCATTGAGATGATTGTTTGAATATCATAAATGTTATTAATGGAGTATAAGAGTCATCATCATAGTATAATGTCCTGATTTGAATGAAGACATTATAGAGTTTATGAGGGATACTGAATATATGAATTTTTAGAGAGTATTAAATTTTAAAATGTATAAATATGCATCAATGCATGTAGTTATCTATTTATTTAATTATGTAACAAACAATCTTTATGAAGCATCATTTATGAAATTTTCTTTTGAAAGGGGGAGAAAGAAATAAAATGCTAAAAATTTAAAATTCTTCAACAATAATATATTGAACGTTTGGAATT
>JAPKLW010001420.1:101561-160068 GCA_026898455.1 Plectranthus barbatus | reverse complement strand
TGCATAATCCCTAACTAAATCATAACTAAAAATAGAGAAGGGATCATGTAAAAAAAAATTCTGCTTTAAGAAAAAAGAATAAATCTTATTCATTAGATCTTGATAAATCTATGGTAGATATTCAATCAAACAACAACTAAAACACAATCGAGCAATTGTTTGATTGTGTTTTAATTATTGCTTGATTAATATGATGCTTGTTTGTGTTACAGTTGCTGCTTGATTGTATATCAACAATTGATTTATTGAGATCTAATGGATCAGATTCATTCTTTTTTCTCACAGGGGATTCTTTCTCACCTGATCCGCTCCCACTAAAAATATATATATTTATTAGAATAGTCCCTTTATACTAGGATTTTACCAATATGAACTTATTTCTTTCACAGAAACAGTAATTGTAGATCTTAATTAAATGAATTGCATCATAAACACGACTGATCACAAACAAATGCTAAAGCTACCATTATTATTGGGCAAAAACTTGCGTTAGGCAGGCCTAAATGGTTTAGGCGGGTTTTATCCTACCCAAATGGGTTCACCCATCCCAAATAGGGTATATTATATGGGTTTGGGTTTGTGTTAATGGATAAAACCCGCCTAAAGCTTGGGTTAATGGATAAAACCCGCCTAAATCGTTTAGGTCTGCCTAACCCAAGAACTTCCCTTATTATTGCTTCATTTCTTATATATACAACTAAGCATTTGTTTTGATGGAAAAATTATTCATCACGTCGTCATCCTGATTGACCTTAAAATCTCAAGTTTGATTCGTTTAGTATTGAGTCGAGCTTCGAGTTTTTTTATCAAGTACTTTGAAGTTCACGAACTTTAACGAGTCTTAGTCAAACTTAAACAACTTTCTAATTTTAGAATATATTTAAAATATTCATTATTATTTTGAAAATAAAAGTTAGTTATTCATTAATTTTATATTTATGCTTAATCAAAATTCTCTCATTACTAGATAGATTTATCATTATTGTTACTCTTAAATTATGAAAATATTACTTTTATAAAATTAATTATTTAATATTTCTTACTAATTTTAGCTAACGAGCTTGCTCACGAGTCGAATACTATGATGCTCAAGTTTGGTTCGTTTGATAAATGAACTCGAACGAGCTTTTATCGAGTCAATATCTAATTAACTCATGAACAATTTGATTCATTTACAACTCTAATCTTTCGACGTTATCCCCTAAACCAGTGACAAACAACTACCCCTCATCATCTTCTTCAACGATGGTGGTCTGGTTTCTCGATACGGAGCTCATAACTCCAAAGTCTCCGACGACTCCTGCTACATTTCATGACTTTTATCATTTCGAGAATTGCTAGAATTTGCTACATATGAATTAATGTAAATTAAGCCAGAACAATCGCAAATTTCTCAATTAGCACGTATTTCGTTGCAAGTTACATCAAATCTCTTAGAAAGATTAATACACAGCTCCTGTTGTATCATTTGATTACAAATTGGATAAAGTTTAATACACAACCCCTATTGTATCACAAATTGTAATTTTACTATTTTTTCTATAATCAACCATATTTTATGAAGGAATAATTTTCTTAGGGGTGATAATTGTTGACACGACACGATAATAATGACACAAACACGACCCAACAGGAACCCTACTCGAAACACGATAATAATCAAACACACACAAATTATTAGCACTACACTTAGAACTAAAAATCTTGTATGCAACACAGTAATCCGACACAAAAAATTATGACACGAACACGATAAGGTCCGACACGAACCCAACACGAATTACCACCCCTCGATTTTCTTAGCGCCTCTACAAGTATAGTTTGCGGGAAAGAAATGAGGTGGGTGAGAATTGAATGTTGTAGTTTAAAAGAGGCTATGCTATGTTAATAATTAAAAAAAATTCTTGTAATAGTTTATATTGAATTTTCTGAATATATACGGGAGAGTATCTACACATATCTGCATGGATATCTTCATATCTTATGTTTCCATATTTTAGGGTTAAACCTTGTATGTATCTTGTTTCCTTGTGTAACTCTAGGCAGTATATATATTTCTTCTTGTACAATTTTTGCAATTATGTTAATGAAAATATACATTAGTTCTCCCCAAATTTTCATGGTACCAGAGCGGGTTCAACTTTGCAACCCTAATACAATTCCCGCATAACTCTGATTTCCTTCAACCAGCATGGAAAGACGGTGATAAAATTGGGATCGTGAACAACGTTATGTCACCCTATTACATTAGATCGTCGAACAATCTGAGCCACGTCAACGTCACCAACCTTCTCAACGATGAGAAGTACGGCAACTGGTCCAAAGAAATGAATAATTTCTATTGGTCAAAAATAAACTTGGCTTTGTTGATGGATCGATACCGATGCCAGACAAAGACTCGCCAGACCTTGTTCTTTGAAAGCGTTGCAATGCAATGATGAAGGGATGGCTTGTCGTAGCCATAGACAAAGAAATCAAGAGCAGCGTGAAGCACACGAAGATAGCTCACGACATATGGATGGATTTAAAAGAAAGATTCAGAAAAGAAAGTGCGCCGAAAGCTTACGAGTTGGAAAGAAACCTCACTCTCACTCGCCAGGAGAGTACATCGATTTCTACCTAATATACCAAACTCAAAGGGATATGGGATGAGATCGATTGTGTACGTGTAATATGTCGAAAACCTTTGTCGAGAAGCTGGAGAAAGAGAGGATTTATGAGTTCCTTATGGGTCTCAATGATGCCTTCAACACAATCAAAAGCCAGATATTAAGCATGATTCCCTTACCAAGCCTTGGTGTCACATATCATTTGGTTGCCGAAGATGAAAGACAACGACTGATTACCAGTGCTAGAAACCCAACCGTGGATGGAGCAGCTTTCCAAATACAGAGACAAGGAAATCCAGATCGCATTGAGAATAACAAGGAAAACAAAGACCCTCCTCAGGGAATTGCGGAAAGTTGTGGCATACTATTGAAATATGCTACGAGATTGTGGGTTATTCGGAGCCTAGAAAGGGAAGCAAATCTTGGAAGAAAGATGTCAGGAAGTCTGTGAAGAAACAACAGTTGTCACGCAAGGCAGCCCATGTCGATGCAGACATCGTTTCAGAATCAAGCGTGATTCATGGCTTCACTATCGAACAACTACTGCAGTTGAGGGATTTTCTCAACAGTGGTGCAGGAAACTCGACCTCCAATCCTCAGACAAATATGGCTGGTAGGATTAGCGTGACTATGCCTTGGATAATTGATTCGGGTGCTACTGAGCACATTACACGTGAAGGAGATATTGTCACTTTGACTGACACGATGAATGTTGGAGTACCGATCAAGATACCTAATGGGGATAAGATTCATGTCTCTAGTATAGGGAGTGTTACCTTGCCTAATGGTTTAAATGTTGATCATGTGTTGCATGTGCCGAGTTTTCAATACAACTTGCTTTCAGTCAGTCGTCTAACTAGAGATATGAATTGTGCTTTGATCTTTTTCCCTGAATATTGCGTCATGTAGGACTTAACCTCGAGGAACCTGATTGGAGTGAGTAAGCAGTGTGATGGGCTGTATCTTTTGGAGCCGACCTCAGCATATCGATGGGTGTTCTCAGCAGTTGTGGATCCGAAAAAATGGCATAGAAGACTCGAAAATGCCTCCAAGATTAAACTCCAAAATATTTGTAAGGTTTCATATAGAATTTTTTACTCCTGTATGAGGGCGAAGCAAACAGAAATCCTTTCACTTTAAGTGTTATACAAACTCGTGACTGTTTTGAATTGATACACTATGACATTTGGGGTGGTTACAAGATTGCCTCATTTACGAGCGCTTATTATTTCCTTACTATTGTCGATGATTATAGTAAAGCGGTGTGGCTTTATCTCATGAAATTCAAGTCCGAAGTGAGTAAGTATCCGAAATTATTCTGTAAAATGGTGAAAAATCTGTTCAGAAAGGATGTCAAACGTGTGAGGGCAGACAACGGGGGTGAGTTTCAATCGCATGAAATGATGAGTTACTATCTAGAAGCAGGAATTGAACTTGAGACTTCTTGTGTTCATACGCTGCAAAAAAATGGTGTTGTAGAGCGGCGACTTAGGTACATTTTAGAAATAGCAAGAGCATTAAGATTTCAAGCCGACTTGCCTCTTGAATTTTGGGGAGAGTGTGTACTGACTACAATATATCTCATCAATAGATTTCCCTCCAAGGTTGTGCAAAACCGCACTCCATATGAGATCTTGCTCAAGAGAAAATCAAGTTATGATCACTTGAGAGTCTTTGGTTGTTTAGTATATGCCAAGGACAACACCAAATGAAATGACAAGTTCGCAGAAAGTGGGAGGATGTGTATTTTTGTTAGATATCCACATGGTAAAAAAGGATATAAGGTGTATGATTTGAGAAGTAGGAAGATGTATACATCACGAGATGTAAAGTTTTTTGAAGACGTTTTTCCTTATACCTCTTTTGTCAAAAATACCAGGAACATGACGAGAGGTGATAATGGTGGCATGGTGAATAATTAAGCAGCTGGTGAAGAACCTCACGTTGAAAATGTTGAGAGAAAAAGTCTCAAAAATATCTTGGACCAGTGGAAAATTCAACCAGCAATGAAGTTCCCAATGTTACTACTCATCGAAGTGAAAAAGTTTGGCGTCAACCAGCACACTTGCGTGATTATGAGGTCGATTTGCCTGAGTCCATCGCCCACACAGCCCACTCCTACATAGGGATCCTCGATGGTACATCCTCTAGCGAACTATATCTCTTATGATAGATTTTCTTATTATTACAGGTGCTTCATGACAGTCGTCGATGCTAAGAATGAACCACGCTCCTTCTCACAAGCTATAAAAATGAAAGAATGATGAGATGTCATGAAATGAGAAGTAGATGCTTTGGAGTCGAATGGAACGTGGGAATTGGTGCAATTACCTGCAGGGAAGTCCGTTGTTAATTCGAAGTGGGTGTATAAAATCAAATACAAACCTACTGGAGAGGTGGAGAGATATAAGGCTCGACTGGTTGCACGATGTTTAACGCAAGTTCCCGGCATCGACTTTCATGAAACTTTTGCACTAGTTGCCAAACTAGTCACGGTTCGATGCTTACTAGCGGTTGGTGTAAAGAAAGGGTGGATGATTCACCAATTGGATGCCAACAATGTGTTTCTGCATGGTAACCTATCGAGGAAGTATACATGAAAATAACTCAAGGTTCCGCGAATAAGAATGACACGCGTGTCTATAAATTGCGCAAGTCATTATATGGGTTAAGGCAAGCTATGTAGAACTTGTCACGCCCCAGATTTTCCTGATAACTCGGGGTGCGATGATGGATAATTGCATATAATAAACCATTACAATTATCACAATATAACAATAGAAAAGCATCAATCGGATCGATAATGGATTATTTAATTAAAGAGCTGGAATATATAATTATATTTATGAACATAAGTTAAACTTTTATTTCCATTTATTTATTTATTTACTTAATTTGAGAGGGATATTATAGAACTGGTATCATAAGTTCACTGGAGCACTCACCATACTCGGGTTCAAATAGTCTCATGCAGACCACTCTCTTTTCACCTATAAGGAAGGAGAAGTCAATGTGGCAGCCCTAATTTATGTAGATGACGTGATTTTGGCACGAAACGACAAAGGAAAAGTTTCAGCAAGTAGAGAAATTCCTTGATGAAGAATTCACCAAGGGCAATAGAAGTAACTCGATCCGTAGTTAGAATAATTTTAACTTAACGGAAGTATGCCATTGATATTTTGAAAGATTGCAGCATGGAGGGTTGTCGTCCGAGTGTCAACCCCATGGAACAAAACACTCGGTTGGATTTAGATGAGAATGGCACACCCGTTGATGTTCAACAATACCGAAGACTGGTACAGTCACCAGATCGGGCATTCAATACGCGACAAACATCCTCAATCAGTTTTTTGTCATCACCTAAGGATTCACACTATAAGGCGGCCCTTGAGGGTGGTGAGATATATAAAGGGGACAGCAGGTCAGGGAGTTTTTTTGCATGTACACGATGACTTAGCTTTATAGGCTTATTGCGATGCAGATTGGGGTGGTTGTTTGATGATGCGGCGATCACGAAGTGGACACCTTGTCAAGATAAGAGGAGCTCCAATATCCTGGAGAACAAAAAAACAAAGCGTAGTTTCACGATCATCGGCGGAGGCGGAATATAGAGCCATGGCAAGTATTCTGAGTGAAGTCATTTGGCTACGATGGCTGCTGTGGGATTTAAAGGCACATCAGAATAAGCCAACAAAACTCTATTGCGACAACCAAGTAGCAAGACATATTGCAAAATACCTTGTGTTCCATGAACGAATGAAGCATGTGTAGATGGATTGTTATTTCGTCAGAGAACAG
Source organism: Plectranthus barbatus (assembly GCA_026898455.1). Taxonomy (NCBI): domain Eukaryota; kingdom Viridiplantae; phylum Streptophyta; class Magnoliopsida; order Lamiales; family Lamiaceae; genus Plectranthus; species Plectranthus barbatus. The sequence goes on along the minus strand of JAPKLW010001420.1, from coordinate 153,661 downwards.
GTTGATTCCAAAGAAATAGAGCCAAAAGATATCAACTCTGCGGATTAGGGTTATACCTTATATGTATCTTGTTTCCTTATGTAACTTGTTGAGGTTTTCGATTTATCGAGATAAACGGAGCCCTTGGAATTGATTAAAGATAACAAGTAATAACAAGAATGATTTTCGATAAACATAAAATGTACAGCGATTAGAACGTAGAAAACAAGAAGAAAAGTGAGTGAACTAAATGAGATTCGTGTATCAAAGTATAAATTTCGAGGTAATCCGGCAGCATTACAGCGTAAGTATTCAAAGGGAAAAAGATGCAAAATTCGAGCTCTCACCCCTATTTATATACAGGATATAGGGAAGAAACTTAACCTAACCCTAGCTATAGGCGAGCTCGTGCTCGCCGCAATTTTTGGAGCGGCTCCGGGTTTCTCTGGGTCGGTTAGGGCTCCCAACGATCGCTCGCCGCCAGGCTTCTAGGGTTTTCTTCGTCTACTTCCTCACCACCGACCCCTTGTCGTGGTCGATATCGAGGAGCTTACGGATTGGTTCTGATCTCTGGACTTAAGCAATTCTGGACTCTTTGCTACTCCAGCTGGGCTTGTGAGTATGGATCGGCGGTTACTTGGACCAATGAGCTTATTGGGCCTGGGTCTCAGGGGCCTGGCACCAACAATAGCCCCTTTTGATTTATGGATCTATTGCGGATGGGTGTTTGATGGAGCCCAAGTAGCAGCTGTGAGAGACGATCCAGTCTATATTCCGAGTGGGCCGATGACTAGAGCTCGAGCAAAGACTTTGAGGGCTGGATTTAGTTTGTTGGTTAAAGGCATTTGGGCTGCAAATAATTCCAAGGATTCGATGGTGTTGGAAGAATTAAACGAAAGCCCAAAAGTTATTAATTTAATTATGTGTAATGATTGGGCTTAGTTTAATTTATTTAGTTATTTTGGGCCAACGGTGTATATGATAAATAGGCTAAACAACGATGGCCTAAAATCATTTCTTAAACCTGTGCACACTTAGCAGTCTTGAAACAGAAACAAAGCAAGTTCTAGAGATACTCAATAATGCAGACACACTCACAATCGAATTTAAGGCTCAATTCTCACACTTGGGACAACAATTCTTCCATAGTAAACATCCAATCATCATCAAACATTATGCCTTTGTAAGTTTCAAAACAAGTAATCATGCGGTTTTCTACATTCATAGGCATACTCAACCACTATCACAATCAATGCATAATCAAGTCAATCAATTCAAATCTTTCATTCTTGCTAGGGTTATCTCATAGCTACGCAAATTTTCTCACAAATTCACAAATTTATTCAGCAAATGCAAGAAAAAAATTTTAAACTAGGCAGAAATTTAACAAACTGAAAGCATAAGGTAACAGGGAAGAAATAGTTTCAACTCCAAGTCCTCCTCCCCCCAAACTTATTCGATTGGCAGAGAGAATAAGTTTGCGAATCAGACTAGGAGTGAAACAGTACCTCGATGTTGGTCTCAGACACCAACTTTTTATCCCGAAACCTTCAGAAATCGCGCGACGTGAGATTCTGGCTACTGGCACTCCGTGTCGACCAACACGGGCTCTGCGTCGGTCGATGTGGAGCCTTCTCATCGACCCTCCTCACTGGTCGAAGTGCTGCACTTCGAGCTACTCTGCGTCGACCGACGCCAGACCTGCGTTGGTCGAAACAGAGCACTGTTCCCCGATTTTTTTATTTTTTATTTTTTTCGAAACCAAGAAAACAAAGTGAAAGTACCAAGGCAGAATTAAATCAAAATTTTAAAAGAAAAATAATAAAATAATGGATTACCTCTCATCCAGTGCCTTATTTACCATCGCGGCTCGACTCAGTATCAGCTCACCAAGGCGGTCGAGTCCAAACTCGTCGACCCCTTGAATCTATCATGAAGACCCAGCGGTTCTGAATGATGGTGTATACTCGGAATGAGGCAGCTTAATTGCCAATTTCACTGCTTCGTTTCCTCGTTCCCATCGGATGGCTTCTTCTTCCTCCGGTGTCTCATCTCCTTCTTCTTCTTCAGTAGCCTTGATCTGGTTGCACTCTCCTTTCCTCTTGTTCTTGTCAATGCAGAAGGTAATAGGCTCCTCGTTTCCTCTCAGAGTAATCTCCCCTTTCTTGCAGTCGATCAGGACACCAGCTGTGTCGAGGAACTCTCTTCCCAGGATCATCGAGGTGTTGGCATCTTCCTTCATGTCGTGGATGATGAAATCTGCAAGGAAAATTAAATGGCCAACACAGATTAGAACGTCTTCTACTATACCTTTAGGCTTGGACACAGATCGGTCCGCCATCTGGAGGGTAATTGTAGTAGTCCTCATCTGTCCAATTTCCAGCTTCTTGTAGATGGACCAGGGCATCAGGTTGTTGCTCGCCCCGGTGTCACACAGCACATTCTGGAATTCTTTCCCTTCTATCTCAATAGGTATCGAGAAGCATCATGGGTCAGACCTCTTGATCGGGATCTGCTTCTATAGGAGTAAATTGCATTCCTCATGGATCCTTACAGTTTCGTTCTCGACAAACTGTTTCTTCTTGCTTATCAGCCTCCTAAGGAACTTCATGCACCCTGGCATTTCCCTGAGAGCTTCAACAAGAGGAATATTAATATTCACTTTTTTAAAGTTTTCAACAAAATTATTGAATTTAGAATCCTCCATTTTCTTTGCGAATCTCTGTGAGAAAGGCATTGGGGCAACTGGATCAACTCTTCTTTCCTCCTTCTCTTTCTCTTTCTCTCCCAGTCTGGGCCTCTGTTTCGACCAAGACAAGGCTGTCTCGGTCGTCCTGCTCCTTTCTGTGTCAACCATGATTGGCTCGTGTCGGCCGGGATGGATTCCTCTATCTCGGTCGTCCTTCTCTCTATCTCGGCCGTCCTGCCTCTCTCTGCATCGACCAGGATGGATTCAATCCCGTGCAGGACCTCTCTGCGTCAACCAGGATGGATTCCATCTCGGTCAAAACAGAGAGGTCCTGCGTGGGATTTTCCTCTTTCTCTGCTTCCAAATCTTCATCCGGGTTGCTCGGGCCTTCATATCTCCTTCCGGATCGCAGCGAAATTGCATTTATTGACTTCCCCTTCGCTGGATTTGTCTTTGTTGTGCTCGGAAGTTGCCCCGGCTTGTGCTGAGTACCCAAGGTAGTGGCTATCTGACTCAGTTGGGTGTCCATCATCTGCAATGCTTTGTCATTAATTGCATGTGATTGGCCATCCCTTTGACTTCGTTCTCCACTTTGCCAAATCGGTTGTCCGAGCTCTTGATGAATTTCTCCAATGTTTCCTCCAGCACGGACTTCTTTCTCTCCACGATTTCTCCTCCTGTACCTACATCAAAACCAGGCGTAGGGTGTTTTGCAGCAGAGGGGTTAGAATAAGAAAAACCAGGGTGAGATCGCCCGTGGTTGTAATGATACCCCTGATTACCTCGGTAGTTATTTTGATAACCACCGCCAATATAGTTTACCTCCATCCCAGCAGTTCCAGATGAACTGCTTGCGCCCCGATTGATGTATTCGGCCTCCACCGGAACAATGGCCATGCTCGGCTCTGCAACAGCTACAGCTTTTGTTGTGCCCAACTTTTCAATCTCTTCCCGGAGCTTTATCACCTCGGCAACCACATCAAACTCCGGCTTTGTTTCCACTGCTTTGGCCGGCATCTGTCTCTCAGTCGGCCACTGGTGGCTGTTCTGTGCCATGTCTGCCAACAATCTCATGCTCTCTGCTCCACTCTTCTTCATCAGTATCCCGCCAGCAGATGCATCCACCATCTCCTTCATGTGAGGATTCAGACCTTCATAGAAATGACATACCTGCATCTCGAGATCAATCCCATGTCCGGGACAGAGTCGTAGAAGCTCTTTATATCTCTTCCAGGCCTCGTAGAGTGATTCATCATACAGCTGTTTGAATGTAGTGATGGCAGTTTTCCTCTTCAGCAACAGGCTTGGTGGGAAGAAGTTGGTGAGGAATTCATCTCGAAGTTCCCCCCATGTCCCAATCTGACTCTTGTCCAAACCAGCATACCAAGACCGCGCCTCGTCTCTGAGTGAAAATGAGAACAACCTCATTCTGATGACGTCCTGGGGGACTCCATTCTGCTTCACTGTATCGCACACCTCTATGAATTGGTTGAGGTGGGCATACGGATCCTCTACAGCTCTCCCCCCAAACTGGTTCTGTTGCACCATCTGAATTAGCCCAGTCTTTAATTCAAAATTATTGGCATCAATCCTCACTCTGAATCCGAGCTCCTCTTGTTGGGGAAGAAATTGGTCCAAGATGGACCTCTGTGGCACTACGATCTGCCTCCCATTCTGGCAGCTTGTTCCGCCTGAGTAGCTTGGGCTGCTAGAAGTTGTTCTCTCAATTGCTGCACTTTGTTGACAAACTGCCTCTGCTCCTCAGGAGTCATATTTTGAAGCGGAGCTTCTGGGTTTGCTTCCATATCAAAATCTAATCTCTTTCCTTTCTTCCTGTTCCTCTTGCAGGCTGCCTCAATCTCTGGTATGAAGGGCTCGAGTATTTTTCCTTTGTTTCGCGTTTCATGCACCTGCACAGAAATCAAGAAAAATTCAGTGCACGTCGACCGACACAGGGCGTGTGTCGACCGACGTGAAGATTCCTGCATCAACCGACGTGAGTACTCTGTCGGTCGATACAGACCCTCAGAACAACACACACGCACGCTAAAAAAAGAAAGAAAAAGAACACCAACTTGCAAAATATTAAAAATAAGAAAAATAATACCCAATCCATAAGTCTTTAAACAAGACGGTAATGATTCGCCGTGTGACTATCCCCGGCAACGGCGCCAATTTGATCGATGCTAAATCTGCATACAAATTATAGCAAAGGGCAAATAAATTTATAATAACCCGAAGGTTGTCGAACCCACAGGGATAGTGCAACGAGGGAAAATCATGTACTGAATGTAGTTTTCAAAACCTTTGTTTGGGCAAATCAATTTTAAGGGTTTTGGGTTTTTCAAGACAATTAATTAAAGAGAGAAAATTCAAATATTAAAAAGCATAGATTCTAGGGAAATCTACCAATCTGACAACATGCAAGAACAAATATTCAAACCCAGAAAAGATAATTTTGGTGGAAAATCTGTTAAGGTGGAATTAATTCCTTGGTCAGGCAATTAAATCCTAAATTATTAACTAGTGGTTATCTCCTCTCGGTCTCAAACACACAAAGTTAATTAATTTCAATAAAGATTAGATTTTTCCTACAATTGAAATCTTCTTGGTCGGACAGATAATCAAAAGTTTTAAACCCTAACTTCCTATTACTAACCTTCACCTCTCGATCCTTCGATTAATAACTGAAACCTACCTCAATCTTCATCTCTTGATCCTTTGATAAGAATAGATTTAAAATAAAACATAGGATTTAAACCAATTTTTAGGGTTTGAACAATTGAATCTAAACATGCATCACAGATGGAGAAACCCTAGAACATATTTAGGGTTCTAGCCTAACATATTAAAAATAGACATTGCAAGGAAAATTAAAGATTGCATTAGAATGTAAAGATTCAACAAGAAAAGTAAAAAGGAATTCTCCAAAATAACTAAAACTTCAATAATCCAAGAGAAAACTAAAATAAAAACTGAAAGGAACTGGTAAAAGGGTGCTCAAAACTCGAGCAAAACTAGTATTTATAGAGGTAGAGGTGTACAAATTGGGATCTAGGGCCAAAAATATGATTTAACCATAAAAATCTCGAAAATTCTTTTTCTGGGACCATCTCGGTCGACATGGAGCTTGCGTCGGTCGACGTGGACTTCATGTCGGTCGAGACAGAGACATTTTCCCTCTTGCGATCTTTCTGCGCAGTCTCACAGATTTGGCCATAACTTTCACTCCCGAACTCCGATTGACCCGATTCCAGTTGTATTGGAAAGCTAACTCAAAGATCTTTCCAATTATGTGCTCCATTAGCTCGGCTTCCAACTGTGGAAGAAGTCGTGATTGTTTCTTTGAACATCTGCTGCTTTCAGTACGAGTTTCCATTGGATTTGGCCAAAAACCTGCAAAAACACACCATGACAAGCATAATACCCCAATAAACTTGACTCATGCTCGATTATTAACTAAAACTCAAGTAAATGCAAGAAACTAATAAGAAAACAATGTAATAAGTGAGGCAAAATACGAGCTTATCAATGCACATGTTGTTAAGCGCATCAGGATGCTTGGCCACGTTCCTGCAGTTTGAGTAATGCTTCCGGAAGACGTAGTGCAGCTTTGAAAAGGTCGAGATGGGATTCTTCAGAAGATTGCCAAACCATTGGAGCGCGGGGCCAGTAAGACTAGATCCGAAGCTCTTACACATGCAGGTTTCGCAAAGGTTCGCAGGAACAAAAGTAGTCAGCATCTTTTGTTTATAGAGGGCCACATGATCTTCAGGATCCGTTGTGCCATCGTACAGTGTAAATGACAGAGGTGAGAATTTCGCCGAAACATCCGTGTTGGTGATGTCAGGCGTGAATAGCGAATCAATGTAGCTGTCAAGGGGGATCATCGTGTCCAGGGGTATAGCACCCGTGATCCTGGTCAGTAGTGTCTCGAACATGGACATGCGCGCTTCAAGACGCTTCTCGAACTCACTCCTTGGGTCAAATGTTTTTCCGTGGTCGACGGGGAACCGAGAGGTTGATCTGATCACCATCGCACCGAGGCATTTTGTTCGGTGCCTGTCCCCTGGGGAGGGTTGATGTTGATCATGTCGTCTAATTCCCTCGTGAGGTTCCTGCGCGGATCGGTCTGCTTCTCGCTTGTAGGGGGCTCCTCGATGATTGGGTGGCTTTTGAGGGTGTTCACCTCTTGGCGTAGATTGTGATTCTCCTTCCGCAATTCATGGTTCTTCGTGTGGAGCTCCATGACTTGGGTGTCCATTTCCTTCATTAGTCGTCAATTTTCCTCCGACTCCTTGGCGAGGCGAGCCAGCGTTGCGTTCAACACCTTTGGTGGCACGGCTTGCAAACTGGTGGCCTGCTGGGTTCATCAGATCAGTTCCTCCGTGGGAATGAGCTTGATCGCTCCGTCAGGTCCGGTAGGTGGGTTGTCGGTTCTCTCGTTGTTACCTGCCATCAATTCATAGAAAGTAATTTCACGAGCCCCACGGTGGGCACCAAATGTTGAGATTCAATTTATCGAGATAAACGGAGCCCTTGGAATTGATTAAAGATAACAAATAATAACAAGAATGATTTTCGATAAACGAAAAATAGACAGCGATTAGAACCCTAAACCCTCTTACTTACATTTAATAAAAAAAATTTAAAAATGGGAACCAGCAGTTTCGGTCCAAAAACCGAAACCTGAACCTTTATTAGGCGGGCCGGCTCGGGGCCGCGGTTTTTGGAACCACCCCGTGGCCATGTATTATTAGTATTGAAGCAAGGAAGGACAATTTCTGAGAGTTTCACATAGAATTGAAAACCTCTTAAAACAAAATTAATATAAATAAAATAATAAAATAAAACGGAAGGAATATTATATTATCCATATCCTCATTTACTTAATTTTAAAACATCATTTGGTATCTAGAAAAGTGATAAAAGTAAAGGGATGGAATAAGAAATAAATAATACATACTTATGTGATTGTCTTTTTTTATATATATAAATAATAGTTAACATATAAATTTTTGGATCTGATGAATTATTGTGTTATATTATAATTTGAAAAATACGTTATAGTTATAAATCAGTAAAAGAATTACATTAGTATTTACAATTTGTCCTTATTATTAAAAATAATTCGATTAGATCTGTTATAAATAAATTAATTTATGTATTGGACATTATCTAATCCAAATAATTGATCAGATAAACTTCATATGATTTATTCATGGTGCGTTTAACTTTAGAAGTGTTACTATTCCAGAGACTTAGCCGCAAAGTTTTTTCCTCACAAAAGTCGTTTTTGCTTTTTTTAATATAAAATTAATTATTTTGGAAAGTTTCACTTAATTTTGATGAATCTACGTGGAAGATGCAACACGTTAGTGCTTTTTTTTTTTTTTTCTCAACATTTTTCAACCAGTCCATTCCATATTCTCATACATCAGTTTCAGTCACCTATTTATTATGGATATGTATTATTGTATTTATTTATTGACGTAGTACTTAGTAGTAATATAATATTGATAATAAAATTAATTTTAATTATTATCATCATTCTTAATATATATATTGTCACATCAATCGTTCACAGAATGTTCACAATGTAAAGTGTTCATGTTCAATTGATTATAAGTTTATCATTTATGATTAATTGGTTATATATACAGTTTTTATTTATAATTAATTGATTATAGATTTGAAGATACAAAGAACTTCCTTTCTCATTTAAATAGTTTATCCCAATTAAACATAAATGTAGAGTCAAAATTTATGTCTCACAATTTTAAAAGAAAAGGATAAACTATGGGCGTATTCAATATTTATGTAATTTTGTAATCGAACACAAGTTTTTCATATAAAATTAGTAGTTCCTTCTAAAATTTTTAACAATGTGATAATTTTAAAAAATGCATTTTGATTTTATATTACATTTCACTAGTATTTTAATTTATAAATATTCTAACAAAATCGGTGCATTGTTTACCTTATTTGAATATATCCTTGATTTCACAATTCACACGCATGTCAGTAGAGTAGTAAATAGGGAGTATTAAATAACAGAATTATATATATATATCGGAAATATGTGATGTTTTTGAAGCAAATATGTCAGTGGCAATCTGATTATTTTGTTGAAATTCTTGCTTATTTACAATGTATCATAGAGTGATAATGATCTGAATCGAATCTTCGTAAATTTAAAACTTGATCTATTTATTTTAAATACCAATACCAACGACACATGAAAATTACATGTATAAAGATCCATAAGAATTCCATCCTACAAACACGATAAAATACATTATCTATATATATATTAAAGTAAGGCCGGAGACAATATATGGAAGTATTTAGTTGCATTAATTGTTCATTTATTAAGTATTGAGTTCCTTAATTGACAAGTGAAATATTCTATAATCATATAGAAATAATTTAATTAAATTATGGTATTATTTGAAAGATATGGACTAAGATTTTATACTAATTGGATTAGTATATAATATATTATATTAATTAGATTAATATATTATAGTTGATAATATATATTAGTAATTAGATTATTAATAATTATTATGGAAACAAATATATTCCATATCTTATTGGATATGATAGGTGAATTATTGATTATATAAGAATAAATACACGTTAATAATTCTTAGAGAGAAAAAATATTTGTTTCCAACACAGTTCAAATCAAATACACAAAACCTAGGGTTTTGAGTTCTAAGCCTCAATAATTCTCTCTGGGAATTCCTAGCGTTCCTGGTTTGAATATACACCGTGAATTGGATTCTGCACCTGATTGATTCGACACGTGGATACCTCTAGTGGTGGATTCGCGCTCCAGGACAAATCAGAATCGCTTGTGTTCTACGGAAGAAACTGTAAGTTTTTCTCTTTTATCCACGAATGAATCTCTACGCATGATATTAATTGTAAATCTAGATCTGTTCGTTGATTAATTATTCCGCTGCGTTCATTAGATGAAATCAACGAAACCCAACAGTGGTATTAGAGCCTAGGGCTCGATTTATAATTAATATGCATGATTAATTAAATACATGGATTTACGGAGTTCAAATAATTCGAATTAGATTGGGCATCAATTTTAGACTTGTTTTTGAAACAAGTAGCGTGAGTCCACAAAGACAGAATTTTGGAATTTGGTGCGATGCACAAACTATTGGAATTTTAGAAATTCCGATTAATTAGTACATTAAAAAAAAAAAAATCGATTTCCTTTCGACCGCCATTAATTATTCTCATTTGATGAGATTATGATGTATGTTTGACTCACGCCTAATTTGAACTCATTATTATTTTGGAAATAATAATAACTGTTTATATTAATTTAGAATTAATATAAATCTTAATCCATAAATTTAATTAAAAATAAAATATATTAATTTGTTAATATATTTTATTTGTAGAGATTATATGTTTATATGTGCTAAGCATGATGATTTTATAATTTGATTATGTTATTTACCATGTTTTAACTATATTAGTTAGAGACCGCTATATATGTTTGGGTAGGCGGCGCCCAATAATTGCAGTCCGTTTTGCATGTTTGGGTAGGCGGCACCCAATATTTGTGGTCCGCATTGATATGCCTGGGTAGGCGGCGCCCAGTAATTGTTTTATCAGAACCAATACATGATATGGTTTAAACAATTAGTATCACATATTTTATCCCCACTTAAATACAAGTCTATTTTGAATACGTGTCGTCCATTATAATTGGTTGAGTGCTAAGCTTTCTTCGGTCTGGGGTATTTACACCAAAGTGTTTGCTCTGACTCGACGTGGTTAAGGCTCAATCATAGGAGCTTTTGAAGCATCGTGTAATGGGGTTGACTTGCTTAGATTGTTTTGGCGCCAAAGCGTGCAAATTGATTTAAGGACACAGATTAATTGGATTAATCAACCAAGAGTTGCAAAATTGTTTTGTAATTGGCTTGGAGGCCTACTAAGTGATATTATTTCAGTTATCAGCCAAAGCAAACGCTGTGATAATATTGACTTGGATCTTGGTCCACTAAAATTTATATTTGATATAAATTCGTATTTTGTGTTTGGGGTCACAAAATATGTTAAAATTAGTGGGAGCTAATCATAACAAAAGGCCTTGTTTGATTAGTGATGTGAATGTGATGTTTTACTCAGTTATGATTTTCCTTTGAATTGTTTTCTTATCAGAGTATAATGTCGAACTTGTCTTTGAAATGTTTGTTGGAAACTAATGCATTGACTGGGTCAAACTTTTTGGATTGGATCCGATGTCTGCGTTTGGTGCTAAGATCGGAACACATTGAATATGTGTTGGACAAAGAAATTTGTTCCATTCCCAATAAAGAATCTGATGATTTTGCTAAGTTTGACTATGCAAGTCATAAGAAACATATTGAGGATGCCACTAAAGCTAAATGTGTTATGTTGTCATCTATGACTATGGAGTTACAGAGACGGCATGAACACATGTACCCTTATGAGATGCTTAGACGCTTAAAAGGAGACTTTGCAAGGCTTAAGGCACAAGGTGCTCAAGCTGCAAGCTCAGGTGCTTTTGTTATTGAGATAAATATGTCTATGACGAACTCACATTCCTGGGTATTAGATACCGGTTGTGGCTCACACATTTGTAATAGTGTGCACGAGCTAATTGAAAGTAGGAAAGTGAGACCCGGGGAAATAGATCTACGCGTAGGAAATGGAGCAAAAGTTGCTGCTGAACGCGTAGGAATATGCAGATTAGATCTACCCTCGGGAAATAGATTGATTTTGCATGATTGCTACTTTGTTCCATCGATTTCGAGGAATATTATATCTGTTCCCATGTTAGACATGGATGGGTTTTCCTTCAGTTTTGGAAATGGATTCTGTTCATTTTCATTAAATGGAATTGCTTATGGAAATGCATCCCTAACGAACGGGTTATATATACTCAATTGCGAACGAAGTATTCTCAACATTGACAACAAAAGACCTAAGTTTGGTAATACGAATAATCCTACATATCTTTGGCATTGTAGGCTTGGTCATATAAATGAGAAAAGGATTGCAAGACTGAGAAAGTTGGACTATCTTACACAATTTGATTTTGAATCTTATGGTACTTGTGAATCTTGTCTTAGAGGCAAAATGACCAATAAGCCATTTTCTGGGAAAGGAATACGAGCTAAAGATGTGCTTGAGTTGATTCACACAGATGTGTGTGGACCATTATCCACTCAGGCTAGAGGTGGATATTCGTACTTCATAACTTTTACTGACGATTTTTCAAGGTATGGATATGTGTATCTTATGAGACACAAATCTGAGGCATTTGAAAGATTTAAGGAGTTTAAGTTGGAAGTTGAAAAACAACTAGGCAAGAGTATAAAAGTTCTACGATCGAATCGTGGAGGAGAATACTTGAGTCTGGAGTTTATCAATTACCTGAAATCACATGGAATTCGTTCAGAATGGACACCTCCAGGAACACCTCAAATGAATGGGGTATCTGAGAGGAGAAATCGAACATTGTTAGACATGGTTCGATCCATGATGAGTTTCACTAGTCTCCCTTTATTCATCTGGGGTTATGCTTTGCTTAGTGCTGCTTATATTCTGAATAGAGTTCCATCTAAATCAGTCGAGAAAACACCATATGAATTGTGGTGTGGCAAGAAGCCTTATCTTGGACATATGCGAACCTGGGGTTGTCCTGCATTTGTCAAAAAGATGATGACTGATAAATTGGAATCTAAAAGTGAGAAATCTTATTTTGTGGGGTATCCTAAGGAAACCAAAGGATACTACTTCTACACACCTAGAGATCACAAGGTGATAGTGTCTAGAAATGCAACGTTTCTTGAAGATGAATTTGTCTACAAGGAACAAGGTTGCAGTGTAGTAGACCTTGATGAAGTTCAAGAACCACAAAATAATGAAGAGGGTGAAATGTTGTCTGATAGTCAGGACAAGAATTCAGTGGGAGTATTTGATGCTCCATTGGATGGGGGTATATCTCTGGGTAGACAACCTTCAAACAATGAGAGTGATCAAATAGAGAGTGATCTACAGGAAATACATGAAAATGAGATTCCTGATAACTCCCATAATGTTGGACAAGAACCTCCTCACTTTCAGAATGATGAGAATCAGCAAGCGCAGAACCAACTTAATAGGCCTCAAAGAACTCGCCGGCCACCTAATAGGCTCAATCTTCTGGTTGAGAACCAAGAAGATATAGAGATAGTGGATGGTGATGAGCCGAGGACCTATACCAAAGCATTGTTGGACAATGCATCGGAGAAGTGGCGTATAGCCATGGATTCTGAAATGGACTCTATGTATGCAAATAAAGTTTGGGTATTAGTTGATTTGCCAGATGGGGTAAAACCTATTGGATGCAAATGGGTCTTCAAGAAGAAGATCGATGCAAATGGCAAGATCCAAACATACAAAGCTAGGCTTGTGGCAAAAGGGTATAGTCAACGTGAAGGCGTTGACTATGATGAAACCTTTTCACCAGTTGCTAAGATCTGGTCCATTAGAATTCTACTTGCTATAGCTGCATACTATGATTATAACATTTGGCAGATGGATGTGAAAACTGCCTTTCTCAATGGAGAATTAGAAGGTGACGTCTATATGACTCAACCTGAGGGTTACACATCAAAATCTAGGCCAAATGCAGTATGCAAATTGCAGAAATCCATTTATGGATTGAAGCAAGCTTCTAGGAGTTGGAACATCTGCTTCGACAAAGCAATCAAAGAGTTTGATTTTGTCAGAAGCAAGGAGGATCCTTGTGTTTATAGTAAACGCAAGAATGAGAACATAGTTTTTATTATCATTTATGTGGATGACATTCTGATAATAGGAAACGATGTGTCTCTAATGCAATCCGTGAAAGACTGGTTGTCTAGTTCCTTCATGATGAAGGACTTAGGTGAAGCCTCCTATATTCTTGGAATAAGAATATATCGTGATAGATCTAAGAGATTATTGGGGCTCTCACAATCCACCTACATAGACAAGGTGCTAAAGCGTTTCTCTATGGAAAACTCTAAGAGAGGTGAACTTCCTATGAGACATGGCATCACATTGTCCAAGAAGGATTGTCCTTCGAGTGACAAAGAGATTGAATACATGAATAAGATACCATATGCCTCAGCTATAGGTTCAATCATGTATGCCATGGTATGTACTAGACCAGATGTGGCCTATGCGCTTAGCATTGTTGGCAGATTTCAGCAAAATCCCGGTGAGGAACATTGGAAGGCTGCGAAGAATATTCTCAAGTACCTTAGACGGACTAGAGAGTATTTCTTGGTCTATGGTGGACAACCAGAGCTATCAGTGACTGGGTACACTGATGCTAGTTTCCAAACAGACCATGACGACTATAAGTCGCAGTCTGGATATGTTTTTATCCTCAATGGTGGTGCAGTCAGTTGGAATAGTTCCAAGCAAAGTACTACTGCAGACTCAACCACTGAAGCCGAGTATATTGCTGCATCTGAAGCTGCCAAGGAGTCTGTTGCTGTGTTGGAGTTCTTGAAAGAGCTGGGCGTCGTTCCTAGTGCAAGCAAACCCATTCCATTGTATTGTGACAATACTGGGGCAGTTGCACAAGCGAAAGAGACAAGAGCTACGAACAGAAACAAACATATTCCAAGAAGATATCATCTGATAAGAGAAATAATAGAAAGGGGTGATGTAAAGTTAGAACGAGTACCCAGTGATGATAACCTAGCTGATCCATTTACGAAGCTTATGTATGTTGCAAAACACAATAGACACTTCGAAAACTTGGGTATTAGATATGTTGGTGATTGGCTTTAGGTTAGTGGGAGTTTTGAGGTAGTATGTCTTAGAAACATTTTTTGAAAGAGACATTTATGTGAATCACATTCAATTTTATTCATTGTGAATTTTAAGGCTTGCACATTATTTTGAATAATAATTTATCTGTTTGTTATTATTTATAAATGAATGTTCCCTTGAGTTAATATTGTTATTAATGATGTGAGACGTTAATGATAAGATATAACTCTAAAAATGCCCCAACCAAGGATCATCAAGAGAGGGATATTGATGATATGTGATAGGTTGGCATGTGGTCTGCATCACATTCTTAGAGAATGTAGTTGATCTCACGACTACGAGACATTTGATGTCCGTGATGGACACATGGATACTTTGGAGAGTATTGGTATACCCTACCTTTAAACCATTTGTTTCTAAGTGTCTATAGTTTATTGGTAAGTGAGGTATATGACGGTCCTTAGACCTGAGGTCAATACTCATTTTATTTGCAAAGTGGTGTACTTTGACCAAGTACAATGCTTGCACTCCAATAAAGGGGTAGATACGGCTTGCGTTGGGTACATCATGATGTAGATGAAAATGGTAGTTGAGCCAAGAAGGGATTCATTACTCGATTGGACTTCGAGAAGAACACTCAGGTTCTCTATATTATATGATAGATAAGTCACTGGCCAGTGCAAGACATATATTCAATTATAGTAATTGAATATGATGTACATGAATCATATAATGAATGTGAGATAAATTAATTAAGTTATTGGGATAGACACATGGCAAATCCTAGACTTAATTGAGTGGTTCGCGAATGAAGGGATGTTATATAAACTTCACGAAAGGTTAAGTTTACTAAATCCACGTAAACGTTCTCCATATATCAAGTTCGCTACACAACGCAGTCTAGGAGTTTTGTGTAGACTTTAATTTGATTATCGTTGGTAATGGGGGCCTATAGGGTCACACTATAAGTGTTGGATTGATCAGTTTAAGGGTGTAAAGATGGTGCATGATTTTTGAAATCAAAATCCTAGTCCAAGTGGGAGATTGAAAGATATGGACTAAGATTTTATACTAATTGGATTAGTATATAATATATTATATTAATTAGATTAATATATTATAGTTGATAATATATATTAGTAATTAGATTATTAATAATTATTATGGAAACAAATATATTCCATATCTTATTGGATATGATATGTGAATTATTGATTATATAAGAATGAATACACGTTAATAATTCTTAGAGAGAAAAAATATTTGTTTCCAACACAGTTCAAATCAAATACACAAAACCTAGGGTTTTGAGTTCTAAGCCTCAATAATTCTCTCTGGGAATTCCTAGCGTTCCTGGTTTGAATATACACCGTGAATTGGATTCTGCACCTGATTGATTCGACACGTGGATACCTCTAGTGGTGGATTCGCGCTCCAGGACAAATCAGAATCGCTTGTGTTCTACGGAAGAAACTGTAAGTTTTTCTCTTTTATCCACGAATGAATCTCTACGCATGATATTAATTGTAAATCTAGATCTGTTCATTGATTAATTATTCCGCTGCGTTCATTAGATGAAATCAACGAAACCCAACATTATTGGGAATAACTATTATTTAGATTGCAAATTATTGTTTAATAAATAAATAAAAGTATAATATTGAGTTTAAATTAATAAGAAAATTTATTTCAAATATTATTAAAAGTTAACCGCAAACGCAAAGTGCTTACGAAAACAATAACAATCTAATTTATGATTTTAATTATTTGAATTCTGATTTGATTAATGATTCAAAAATAATAAAAAGCGTATTATAACATTAGTAAGATCATGTAAGATCAATGTGATTTTATTTATTGATTTTTTTAATCAGGAAACATAATAAATAAAATAAATTAATCATGACCCTTTCTAATAAATCCCAAACTAAATATTAAAAATTATACATAATTCTATTTTAACATTTCAGATATTCATAAATCTTGGAATATGCATATTTTAAGGAATATATCCTGCATATCAATGATTTCTTAATTGTTCCTTAATTATAAATTTCTTAATTGTTCTTTCCTTATCATGATATTTTTTTTAATTTATCTATAGATTGCTTTAGAATTAATCTAAGATTTAATCGTAGAAATCCTATGTAATTATATTTTAAATTCTCAGACACACATATATTTAGGAATATGCAAATAAAATAAAATTTGAAAAACCCTCAATAAGTTGCATACGTTTTGTTATATATATATATATATATTATGAATTAAATAATATAGTTTGATAATGAATAATAGTGATATATGTTTTTCAAAAATATCAATTTGTTTAAACGGGTACATGATTTTTATAAATTAAAGAAATAATATTTACATAATTCTAGACTCATAAATATCAATGAGATAATTAAGGAACAAATCGTTTGTGATATTAATAAAATGATGTTCATCAATAAATAAAATAAAAATATTTAAATAAATCATAAAGCAGTGGCTAATATAATAGTAAAAAATCAATAAATCAATTATTTAATTGATTTTAAAGATAATTTCATATTGTATGATGATATTTTTAAAAATGGTAGTAGTTTTAATTTAATCTTTTGCTAAAATCATGGCCTAATTTTGATTATAACATAAATAGATTAAATTTATATTATAAATACCACAATCTTTTAACATATTTTCAATATTTTTCATCATTCATTTTCAAAATTAAAGTTGGTTTGTTTCTTTTTCATCCTTTATTTTTTTTTTCGATGATCAAATCATTACATAGTAATTGGTTGATTGATCAATAGTATGATTGTTGTTGTATTCATACTTTATAGAAGTTTTATAATATGCATCATACATATTGATTGATGAACTATAATCATGTAGTGTTTCTTAATCTATGGTGCTTATTTATGTATTTTTATAATTTTTTTTGTTTTAGTTTTTTTTGATACAGTTCTAATATTTATGTTATAAAATAATTTAGTTCGTGAATTGTTTTATGTTAGCATTTCATTTTATTCAAGCTTTGATTTTATCCTTTCTCGATCTCAATTGATACAACAATTAATTGATGATTAGAAAGTAAGGAGCTATATTAAGATTGAACAAAACTATTTGGCACTAATGGAAAATTAATGTATGTAATATACACTTGAATTTATAGTACAAAACACCATTTCATCTACTATGAGTTTTTTTATTTAATTGAAAATCTCATTATGGTGTACGTTAATACATCGTAAAAAATGAAGATCTATTGTAATAATATAATGATGAGTCATTATCTATATTATATAGAATCAATTGTAGTATTTATTCAACATTTAGTTGTTGGTTTTCTATTTCATTTAGTTGAACAATATATTGTTTTATTTATGTAAAGATAAATGTTTATTGTGTGTAATGTTGTAGTGAAAAGATAAGTTTAGGGTAATTCTAAATATGACCATATTCTAGCCTCCATATTTTTAAATAAATAAAATAAATTCTAAAACATGACGGCTAAAATGTGATTATGTTTAGAATTACCTAAGATTTATGGCACCTAATTAAAGTTGTATAGGTGATTGTTCCTTTATATTTTTTAAGGCTCATTTTATTTTTATTATCATATTCATTGTAATGATATTATTGAATAAAATCAAGGCGATGGCTTAAAAATATCACCTATGTGATCTCATCTATTAAAACCTACCCTAATACATTAAAATAAAACATTCAAACCCTATTATTAGTCCTGTTCTAGGAAATAAAAAACAGAAGATATTTTCTTCTATCAATATAAAATCAAATTTCAACCTTCCTTTGTAGTCCGTTCTAAACAATGAAAAATAAGAAATATTTTTTTATTGTATCAACATAAAGCAAATCATCATAATACATACAAATAGGATTCGAAACATATCAAGATTCAGAGCAAAATAATTGTTAATATTAGAAATAATTTTACAAATTGTTTTTCATCTCAATCTCAACACCATTGCCTGATAAAGAACTAAATCAGCATATAAGTTTAAAGATTCAATTCAGCGAATTTTTATGTTTTCATAAATATCAATAATAATTCGTCAATGTTTGGGAAGCTTATATTACTTGAATCCATTTATTGTGTGTGAAAAATACTGGATGGAAAGAAACAACTTCTTTGAGTTTCTCGAGTTCTAGCAAGAAGAAAAGCTTTCGAACAAGCCACTATACTTGAAGTTGTCTTCACTTTTGTATTCCCCTAGACTCTTTAAATGGGGAATAGAGAGTAATTTATTGGTTATGCGTTAAACTTGGAATTGCTTGATGAATAAAACTGAAAGCAGAAAAAAAAATTAGCAGAACAAAGTTTCTAGATGAAACATAAGAGTAAAATTAAAGTTTTACCAATCATTGTCGTTATTTATTTATTTTAATGAAACATATTGAGATAGAGAGCAAAACTTCTTATAACCATTGATATATCTATATATATATATATATATATATATATATATATATATATATATATAAAAGCTAAACACTAGCGGAAATAGTGAATAGAATTATTAAGGGTAAAACTGGATTTTTATAAATATTTCAATTAAAATTAATAATATGAGCTATGATGAGAATTAATTTATGTTGTATATGTTATTATACAACTTTATAGTTTACACATACATTAAAAAAAATAATGTTAGTTTATTAGCAAAATATACAAATAATAGAATTTTAATGTAAATTATTAATTAACCACGCATCGCGTGGGGTGCAATACTAGTGTCAGTCTAAATCCAACACAAAATCAGAATATATATTAAGGTAAATAGGGAAAAATACTCTAAACTATTGACGTTTTCGGAAAAATAACCCAATTTTTTCTTTTATTTATGAATTATACCCTGATCTATTGATATTTCGGGAAAAATACCCTAATGTATTATTATTAGTTAAAAATATCACAATTTTTAATTTCGTTTACAAATTATACCAAAGCAAAAAATATTATTGGCTCACACAAATATGACAGTCAAAACAACTATATTCGTCGTGTTAAATTTAATGTATTAGACAATCCCATTTGCTATATATTCTGAAAAGTATTTAAACTTCATGTTCTACTCTTCTTCTTCTTCTTTTTTGTTTCCTTCGGTTGGTGTAACGTCCAATCCAAACGAAGACGCGTATATTTTGATAAAAGATCACACGTTAAAATATGCATTGAGAGAAAAATAAGGAATTCAAGTAACCGAAGGGAAAAAAAAAGAGCAGAACGTGGAGTTTTAAATACTTTTCAGTGTGAGCCAATAATATTTCTCGTTTTGGTATAATTCATAAACGAAATTAAAGATTAAGGTATTTTTAACTAATAATAATACATTGGAGTATTTTCCCAAAATATTGGTATAATTCATAAATGGAAGTAAAGATTGGAGTATTTTTAACTTGTGGAAATAGGTTGAGGTATTTTTCCAAAAACGTCAATAGTTTAGGGTATTTTCCCCTATTTACCCTATATATTTATAAACTAATTGATATTTATTGATCAACTCTATATACTATTATTATATAGAGGAATTAATTTAAAATAGCAAATAATTATTAACATATCCACCAAATAATAAGGTTTATGAACAAATTTTTGTGTTAATCGATAATATGTGTCAAAATCAAAGCAATTATAAGCCTTAATTTTGGTGATAAGTACAACTATTTTCATATTATATTTTTTTTCTCTTGAATAAACTATAATATCTTAAATTAACGAATTGGAATTAGAGGGGATGGAATTGGAATTGGGTGGATGAAATTGGTTGTCATGGAATTGGAATTGCAATAATTTATTTTAAATAAAATTCACTAAATTAAACTATATATTATAATTGGGATTTGGATTTCCAAAAAAAAAAAAAGAATTGAATTAAAATTTCATTTTACTAATTTATTCAATTCTTGAAATCAATCGATTCAATTTCACGAATTTATTATATTCTTGGAATTGGAATTGCATTCATGCTTGAATTTAATTAATTGATTTCAATAATTCAATTTAATTTGTGAAATTGAATTCATATTAAATTGAGAAATTGCATAAATTGAATATATAATTGATGTAACCTCAATTACTTGATTTTACGAATTGAATCCATTTCGTGAAATGGAATCCCAATTCAAAACCCTTGATTTTCTTGATTTTTATGATTGAAATCATGGAATTCCTAAATTCAATTATACAATTCATAAATTTAATTCAATTCAATCACAAATTAAAATGGATTAAATCAATTTCGTGAAATAGAATTCAAATTTTAAACCCTTGATTTTTCTTGATTTCAATTATTAAAACCATAAAATTCCTGAATTCAATTTCACAATTCACGAATTGAATTCAATCATAGAATTGAAATGAATTAAATCATACAATTCACAAATTGAATTCAATTTCAGGAATTCAATTCAATCCTATATTTTTCATGAATATATCCTATCTATATTTTTCAATAATTGACATATTCAGCTCCTAAGCATTAAATTTGTACAATTCCTCAATTAAAATAATAAAGAATTTAGACTCCAGCAGTTTTAGTTGGCAATTCACGAATAACAAGAAACTCCTTAAATTTTTGCAAAAACACGTGATTTAACTTCTGATATTAAGTATATTTTGCTATTTTATAGAGTTTTTGATAAGGTTTGCTATTTAACGCATATAAAATCTTGTTATTTTAAATTTTCCCTCTATTATATAAATACAGGATAATTTATATTTGGAATTATTTAATATTTATTCGGAGAATCTGAGTAGGCACCTCACATGACATGAGCAGATTCAATGCTACCAAGAATTCGATTTATTGACCAATTAAAATTAAAAATATAGTAAATGAATTATTGTATTTTAAAACATGGTACGAGGATGTCAGTTTGACTAAAATTAAAACCTTGTAAAGTGATTTGGACCAAAATAATTTGATTAAAGAAGGAAAATATTATTTATTTTCAGAATTATTTAATTAATTTGTCAAAATATTTGAAATAAAAATACTGCCTCCAAAAAAAGCATCTAGTATACCACCGTGCCACTGCAAGTTTGATATCGATGTACTACTGTTGCTGCATCGGGTACCACCACCTCATCACCATCAGAATTTTGAACCCATTTATCTCGCTCCAAAACGATCGTCTTCCATCCGCCATTGCCGTTAGAATCTTTATTTAGCCCTCTCTTTCATTCATTGCTCCGCCAACCCGGAAAATCGAAATCATTCCCCTCCGACGCCACCGCGGCGGCCGCGAATAAAGCTTCAATACCCTCACCAAAAACCCCAAGCACCAGATCTCCTCGGATGCCGCTATGAATCAGCGCGCCGAGGACGATGATGTTTTCAACATTATTCCAATCCACAACCTACTAGCCGACCACCCCTCCCTCCGCTTCCCCGAGGTTCGCGCGGCGGCCGCCGCCCTTCGATCCGTCGGCGACCTCCGCCGACCGCCTTTTGCCCCATGGAAGCCGCACTACGACCTCCTCGATTGGCTTGCCCTTTTCTTCGGGTTCCAAGCTTCCAACGTCAAGAACCAGAGGGAGCACCTTGTGCTCCACCTCTCGAATGCTCAGATGCGCCTCACGCCACCTCCTGACAACGTCGACACCCTCGACCCGTCCGTCCTCCGCCGCTTCCGCCGCTCTCTGTTGAAGAACTACTCAAACTGGTGCTCGTATCTCAACCTTAAGCCGAATGTCTGGCTTTCGGACTCGCACTCACGCCACTCACAGGAGGATCATCGGCGAGAACTGCTGTATGTGTCGCTCTATCTGCTTATCTGGGGTGAGTCTGCTAACATACGTTTTGTCCCGGAATGTCTTTGTTATATTTTTCATAACATGGCGAAGGAATTGAATAAGATATTGGAGGATTATATTGATGAGAACACGGGAAGGCCTTTTTTGCCCTCTATATCTGGGGAGAATGCCTATTTAAACAAAATTGTGAAGCCAATTTATGATACTATAAAAGCCGAGGTGGATAATAGTAGGAATGGGACAGCGCCGCATTCAGCCTGGAGAAATTATGACGATATAAATGAGTACTTTTGGAGCAAGAGATGTTTTGAGAAGCTGAGTTGGCCGATTGATCTTGGGAGTAATTTTTTTGTGACTGGACATAAGGGGAAAAAAGTTGGGAAGACGGGGTTTGTAGAGCAGAGGTCATTTTGGAACTTATTTAGGAGCTTTGATAAGTTGTGGATTATGCTGTTTTTGTTTCTTCAGGCGGCAATTATTGTTGCCTGGGAGGGCAGTGAGTATCCATGGCAGTCATTGAAAAACACAGAAGTTCAGGTCAAGTGCTTGACCATATTTCTCACTTGGAGCTCTCTGAGGTTCTTGCAATCTCTATTGGATATGGGTATGCAGTACAGTTTGGTTTCAAGGGAGACCAAGTCTTTGGGAGTGAGAATGGTTTTGAAAACTGTGGTCGCTGCTGGGTGGATTGTGGTGTTTGGGGTATTTTACGGAAGGATATTGGATCAGAAAAATCACGACCGCAACTGGGACAGTGGTGGAACAAAGAGGAGAGTGGTTAATTTTCTTGAGGTAGTGGTTGCTTTTCTTGCTCCAGAGCTGTTGGCTTTGGCTTTTTTTGTCATACCATGGATTAGGAATTTTTTGGAGAACACAAATTGGAAGATATTTTATTTGCTGTTGTGGTGGTTCCAAAGCAGGACTTTTGTGGGTCGAGGAATCAGGGAAGGTCTTGTCGACAATGTTAAGTATAGCCTTTTCTGGATTGCAGTGCTTGCCACAAAATTTAGTTTTAGTTACTTCATGCAGATTAAGCCCATGATTGCTCCTACGAAGGCTTTGCTGGATCTGAAAAATGTTAATTATGAGTGGCACGAGTTCTTTGACAACAGTAACCGGTTTGCAGTTGGGCTGTTGTGGCTTCCGGTTGTTTTGATTTACCTGATGGATATCCAGATTTGGTACTCAATTTACTCTTCGTTTGTTGGTGCAGCAGTTGGGCTGTTTGATCACTTGGGTGAAATTCGGAATATGCAGCAGTTGAGGTTGCGGTTTCAATTCTTTGCTAGCGCTATTCAGTTTAATCTTATGCCTGAGGAGCAGCTCTTGAATGCTAAAGGGAATATTACGAACAAGATCATGGATTTCACTAATCGTTTCAAGCTGAGATATGGACTGGGTAGGCCATTTAAAAAGCTTGAATCCAACCAGGTGGAGGCCTATAAATTCGCATTAATATGGAATGAGGTAATCAAGACGTTCAGAGAGGAAGACATTATCTCTAACCGCGAGGTTGAGCTTTTGGAGCTGCCTGTTCCAACAAGCAACTGGGATGTTAGGGTGATTCAGTGGCCATGCTTGCTCCTGTGCAATGAACTGCTTCTGGCTCTGAGCCAGGGAAAAGAGTTAGTGGATGCTCCTGACAGGTGGCTTTGGTATAAAATCTGCAAGTCAGAGTATAGAAGATGTGCAGTCACTGAAGCATACGACAGCTTAAAGCATTTTTTGCTGGCAATTGTGAAGTATGACTCCGAGGAACGCTCCATCATTAGAACTTTTTTCCAAGAGATTGATCAATATGTTGAGCTGGAGAAATTTACTAAAAACTATAACCTGACTGCCCTTCCGAAGATCTATGATAAGATGGTCCATCTTCTTGATCTTATCCTCAAGCGTGATAAAAATGTTGATAAGGTGGTTAACGCTCTTCAGGCCCTTTATGAGGCTGCTATCCGAGATTTTCTGAAAGAGCCGAGAAGCAACGACCAGCTGATGGCAGATGGTCTAGCTCCTCAGAGGGCAGTTACTGGTGAAGTATTGCTTTTTCAGAATGCTGTTGAGTTGCCTGGCGCAAGCAATGAGACTTTCTACCGCCGGGTTCGGCGGTTGCATACGATTCTCACCTCTCGTGACTCCATGCAAAAAGTTCCAGAAAATCTTGAGGCAAGGCGCAGAATTGCCTTCTTCAGTAATTCCCTGTTCATGAACATGCCTCATGCTCCTCAAGTTGAGAAAATGAGGGCCTTCAGTGTTCTTACCCCGTACTACAGTGAAGAGGTGTTGCTCAGCAAGGAACAACTCCGAACTGTGAATGAAGATGGGATTTCAACCCTTTACTACTTGCAAACCATTTATGCCAGTGACTGGAGGAACTTTTTGGAGAGGATGCGTGGAGAAGGGATGAAAAGTGAAAGTGAACTATGGACAACTAGGCTGAGAGATCTTAGACTTTGGGCTTCATACAGAGGCCAGACACTCACACGCACAGTGAGGGGAATGATGTATTACCATCGTGCCCTTGAGTTGCTGACTTTTCTGGATTCTGCTTCTGAGGTGGACATGAGAGAAGCATCTCAGCAACTGGGTTCCATGAGGCGTAATGATGACATGGATCATTTGAGCTTAGAAAGATCATCGTCTTCAAGAACATTGAGCAGAAACAGTAGTTCAGTCAGTGTACTATATAAAGGTCATGAACGTGGAACAACACTAATGAAATTTACATATGTCATTGCATGCCAAATCTATGGTTCTCAAAAGGCGAAAAAGGATCCCCGTGCCGAGGAGATACTTTATCTTATGAAAATGAATGAAGCACTTCGTGTGGCCTATGTTGATGAGGTGCAGTCAGGGAGGGATGAGAAAGAGTATTACTCTGTCCTGGTGAAATATGACCAGAAGTTGCAAAGAGAAGTTGAGATATATCGGGTCAAGTTGCCTGGTCCGGTAAAGCTTGGGGAAGGGAAACCAGAGAATCAAAATCATGCCATTATATTTACCAGGGGAGATGCAGTTCAGACTATTGACATGAACCAGGATAACTATTTTGAGGAGGCTCTGAAGATGCGGAATCTCTTGGAGGAATTCAAGTCATACTATGGTATCAGAAAACCTACCATTCTGGGAGTTCGGGAGCACATTTTTACTGGTTCTGTATCATCACTTGCTTGGTTCATGTCTGCTCAGGAAACAAGCTTTGTCACCTTGGGGCAGCGTGTTCTAGCAAATCCATTGAAAGTGCGGATGCATTATGGGCATCCTGATGTATTTGATAGGTTTTGGTTTCTAACTCGGGGAGGTATTAGCAAGGCTTCCAGAGTGATCAACATTAGTGAGGATATTTTTGCTGGATTTAATTGCACATTGAGAGGTGGAAATGTTACCCACCATGAATATATCCAAGTTGGGAAGGGAAGGGATGTGGGGCTGAACCAAATCTCTATGTTTGAGGCCAAGGTTGCCAGTGGGAATGGTGAGCAGATACTAAGTCGAGATGTTTATAGGTTGGGTCATAGGCTCGACTTCTTTCGAATGCTATCATTCTTTTATACAACTGTTGGCTTCTTCTTCAATACAATGATGATTCTCCTCACAGTGTATGCATTTTTGTGGGGTCGACTTTATCTGGCATTGAGTGGGGTAGAAGGTGCTGCCTTGTCAAATGTCAATGATAATAGAGCACTGGGTACAATCTTGAACCAGCAGCTTATCATCCAACTCGGTCTTTTCACTGCATTGCCAATGGTTGTGGAGAACTCCCTTGAACATGGCTTCCTGAATTCTATTTGGGACTTTATGACGATGCAGCTCCAACTTTCTTCGGTGTTCTATACATTTTCCATGGGGACCCGTGGTCATTACTTTGGCAGAACAGTTCTGCATGGTGGTGCAAAATATCGGGCAACTGGCCGTGGTTTTGTGGTGCAGCATAAGAGCTTTTCTGAGAACTATAGATTATATGCTCGTAGCCATTTTGTCAAGGCTATTGAACTCGGACTGATACTCACTGTGTATGCTTCCTACAGCCCGGTAGCTAAAGATACTTTAGTTTACATAGCATTGACCATTACCAGTTGGTTTTTAGCGATTTCATGGATTTTGGCCCCCTTCATTTTTAACCCTCTGGGCTTTGATTGGTTAAAAACAGTGTATGACTTTGATGAGTTCATGAATTGGATATGGTTCAAGGGTGGTGTGTTTGCAAAATCTGAACAAAGCTGGGAAAAGTGGTGGTATGAAGAGCAAGATCATTTAAGGACAACTGGTCTTTGGGGAAAAATACTGGAAATCATTTTGGACCTCCGTTTCTTCTTTTTCCAATTTGGTATAGTGTATCAACTAAGCATTGCTGCTGGAAGCAAGAGCATTGCTGTTTACTTGCTTTCATGGATATATGTGCTCGTGGCTTTTGGACTCTACTGGATAATTGCTTATGCTAGGGAAAAATATGCAGCAAAGGAGCACATCTACTATCGTTTGGTTCAGTTCCTTGTTATCATCTTCATAATAGTTGTTATAGTTGCCTTGCTAGACTTTACAGAGTTCAAGTTTGTGGATATCTTCACTAGTTTATTGGCCTTTGTTCCTACGGGCTGGGGATTTATATCTATTGCGCAGGTCCTGCGGCCCTTTTTGCAGAAAACAATGCTTTGGGAGGTAGTTGTATCTGTAGCTCGCATGTATGACATAATGTTTGGGGTTATTGTCATGGTCCCTGTGGCCCTTTTATCATGGCTGCCCGGATTCCAAAACATGCAGACAAGGATTCTTTTCAATCAAGCATTTAGTCGTGGCTTACACATATCCACAATCCTGGCTGGAAAGAAGCCCAAGGTTGATGGGTAAGATGAGGTATTATTTTTCACCTTCATTGCTGCTTATTCCTGTTTTTTCAGTTATATTTTTGAAATTGCAGAAATCCTATACTTGCATTGCATTGTTATAATGTTATATGTGTTCCTCCTGTTACACTCACAGTTTCATCAATCATCATACATACGCACCTAAAAAAAAAAACCGAATTGCTGCTAAGGGAAATGAATTGTGTATGGCAGGTTTAGAGTTGAGTTGTTGAATAGATACAGCAGAGAGGTTGGAATTCTATTTTGTACGTAGCTGCATTTTCCTGTTTTTCAATCCAACAGCAGTGCTGAACATTCTGATCATCCATTGTGGTTGCTCCATCTTTCTCTTGCTGTTTGCAAAAATCTCAGACTCCCTCCTCATAGTTCACTCTCTACATTGTCTGGTATTCATTTTTTTTGTGTTCTCCAATTAATTATCAATGTATTGTATGAAAAAACATCGATGCTGTGTTCATTTTCTGAGTAAATATATTTTGCCCGCTTCATCCTGTTGTATCCTCTTCTTTTTTTTGGGTATTCTATTCACTTATGTACTCTGCATCTTCCTAATATTTGAAACTTTTCTTAAACACACACCTAGATGTCCTACTGGAAGCTCAAACCTCAGTCACAGACAAGGTGTTTTAATCACTACACCCCGAGCGAAGGGACTTAATTGTTGAATTTTGCATAGACATATTGTTGATGTTGAAAAGTATTTGTTTATATGTATATATTCATAAAATGCAGAGATAAGATATACATGCATGATACACATTCCTAATTATATGATAACACGAACATATAATTATCTGTGAAATATATTGGTGTAATATGTAGTGCACCATGTCAGAAGTTGACAAGTGACAACTAGCCATGTGAGCGACTTCACCACTTGCTTCTTCATATAGAATTGAAAAAGTAAAGGTTGAAGTTTTGATTGATGATTTAAAATTCTTCACTTGATAAAAAATAATTAGAGATAGTGGTGGTGCATTACGATGCCTCAAATTCATATCTGCCATATATTATAAGCTTTTGAGATAAACATGAGTCTTTCGTTGTGTCTGGCTGAGATTTAAACTTCATATTTTTCTTTACATAATTGCAAATAACTTATTCTATGAAATTCTTTTTTTGCAACTATATATGTACGACTGCCGTTGATTAAGATACCTGCACTCTCACGCACATAATTAAGTAATTAACAAATATCAGAATCTGGATTATTCTGAGATTCTTCATACTCACGTGTCACATCCAAAGTAAAGTAATTGTCCATGGGTCATGATGTGTAAGGGTCCCTTGGAATTATCGCAAATTTTACCTTTGCTATTTAGTTCCATTTTTTTTTTCTTGAAATGCATTAATTTAAATCCATATGAATGTTTTTATTATATTTTGAACTCATAATTTATTGAATACAGAAAATACTCGTTAATTACTTATATCCTGAATTTGAGACAAAAATGCGAACAAAGAGTTCTTTGTTCGGGGTGCAGTGGTGAAAGCATTCTACTATGATTAAGAAATCATGGGTTCGAGCTTTCACGAGGAAATGTTAATGTTTAAAAAAAATTTAAAAGTGAGAATAAGGGAAAATTATGAGTTTTTTAAAATAGAATTATATTTATTTAAAATATTCAAATATCGAGATTCCCATGATCTCTTGGTCACTGGCAAGCGTTTTCACTATTATGTCCCGAAAAGTATGAATTTTATAATAATATATTGATCAACCGTAAAATTTACCTTATTTTTTTGTGAAAGAATTTAGCCTTTACTTTTGTTAGTTAATAATGCTCTAAACTACTAACAGAGTTGAAAAAATATACGCTAAGTCACACTTTCAAATCAATAGTTGGAGAACAAAGTTTCATATTTTTTTAAAAAAATTTAAAAGCTTAGCTCAACAAATTTAAGTGTCATATACGATATATTATATCAGTCAGTTTAGGGTAAAACTCTATTAAAAGAATGAAAACTATTTTCAAAGCAATATATAATGGGTGATTCTAAATGCAGTCACAATTTTGCTAAACGCAGCCCCCTAAAAAAATAAAATTTTAAATTATTATATAAAATTATAAATTTATCCTTGTAGCTCCAAATTAAAATTGTAATTAAAATAATAAAATAAAATTCAAAATATGTAGCCCCCATCTCCCATCTCAATTTACGTAATATAAAAATTAAAACCCTGAAGCACATATACAATCTCATCTCTATCTCGATCAACTTGACCACATCCTTCTTTTCTCTTTTCACACCAATCAATGAAAATGAAACACAAACAGCAAATTAAGTATTTAAATCCAATTTCACCTGCTTAAACAACTTTTTTATCAAAATCTGGTAAAATATTCAGTCAGCTTAAGTAAACGCAGCCTGATTACAAATATCAAATGAGGAAAAAAAAATATCATCATCAAAAGTGATACTTGCACTTGTTTAGGCAGAGAAACGAAAGTCATATATCCGAACAAAAGCAATTGGATCAAGAGAGAATTAATGGAAAAAGGGCAATGCCTTCAGATTGGAATTAAAGCAGGAAAAAGAGAGAGGTTAAAAAAAGTATGTAATTGTAATGCTTTAACCACCATCTTTTGGTTACCCTTGAAAGCAAGACCAAGCTTCTTTTTATCAGGAGTTATGATGAGTTTTTGAGTTTTGATAGAGATATATTTACTTCAGGGTTTTAATTTTTATATTACGTAAATTTAGATGGGAGATGGGGACTATATATTTTAAATTTTATTTTATTATTTTAATTATAATTTTAATTTGGGGGCTATAAGGATAAATTTGTAATTTTATATAATAATTTAAAATTTTATTTTTTTAGAGGTTGCGTTTAGTAAATTTGTGGCTGCATTTAGAATTACCCTATATAATATATTGGAGTAATATTTATAATCTCTATAAAGTAATATTCTCTAAACAAACCAACGCTTGATAAATAAAACATGGCTACGTCCAAGAGTTGAAAAATCCAACTATTGATTCAAAAAATAAATTAATCCAACCATTCTTGAGATCGATCGTGTTGAAATAAGGCTCACAAATATATTCAACTCGACAATAATTAATATATTGAGCACGATTGATTGCAGTATATTTTATGTTTGCATGATACTACCATTTATCAATAGTGTTGCTATTCATCTCGTATTTTATTAGAAAAAAAAAAAAAAGAGAAAAATTATGAAATACACATTTTAGTTAATATACATAGCAAAAATCTCTATTTTTGTAAACACATCATACAAATATTCAAAAGTGCAATTTTTTGTCTTGTCAAATGTCTTTTTTCAAAAAATGAATTTTAATATTTTATATAATTTAAATAATTTTTTAAATGTTGACCCAATACTTACCCAATTCCGATTGGTTCCTATTCAGTTCGAGTTTGTCCCTATTCCTACCATCCTAAATCCGATTTTTACCCGATTCCGACCCGATTAGAGTTTGACCTGATTCTTACCACGCTAAATCCAATTTTTACCCGATTCCGACCTGGTTTGAGTTGTAAAACATACCTTAATGATTTAAATATTAAATCGTATTGCAGCGGAAATAAGATCGAGTCATACCTCCAGCCATTGCTTTGATTTCTACGAACAGACTTGAAGAAATTAAATTATCAGCGGGTCTTCTGTAGTTTTTCCCTTCTCTGTATCAATGGTGTATCAGACTGAATGAAAGGAAACTGCAGTGGACCGTATGCTGAAAAACTGAATTATTTATAAGAATAATTTAATAACTTCTCCCATCAAAGAAGTCACGTATATTTTTCAAAATTAGTGGTCCCTAAAATTTAGGGATATGTATAACCACTTAATTATTTAAAATATTTGACTGTGGTCAAATATAAATAATTAGGAGATTAATTAATACTCCCTCCGTCCCGGCTGAATTGTCCCGGTGACTTTTGGCACAATAACCAAGGAGTGTGAGTGTAAAGTAAGTTGAGTGGAATTAATATTTTATTGTTGAGTGTGAAAAAGTTGCCTTTTTAAGTAATGGGACAATTGAGGTGGGACGGACGAAAAAGGAAAGTGGGACAATTGAGGTGGGACGGAGGGAGTATATTAGAATTAATCTAACATTCTCCCACTTGGTTAACATATCACTATAATACCAAACAATGAGAAACAAAACACATGAATCATGGCGACAGTTCCTCTAAAAATGAGTATTATCTTCCATGTATTACAATATGCTTCATTTCTCAAAACCACTTAATAACTTAAATGAATAAACCCATATTTATTCAAGGTCCAATCCAACAAGATATTTCTCAAATACCATAATTGCGCAAAACCAAAATGAGAAAATATCAACTGAATAAGAGTTTCATAAACAATGTAACAAAAGTACATCAAACTGAAATTACATTATAGGACCCAGTCCCATATGTACTACACGATCCTTAAACTTCTTTGGTGGCATGCCTTTAGTTAAAGGATCGGCAATCATCAATTCAGTGCTAACGTGTTCAATGACCACTTTCTTTTCTCTAACACGTTCTCTTATGGCTAAGTACTTGATGTCGATGTGCTTACTTCGACTCCCACTTTTATTATTCTTAGCCAGAAACACCGCAGCTGAATTGTCACAGTATAATCTCAATGGCTTAGAAATTGAATCCACAATTCTAAGTCTTGATATGAAACTCTTCAACCATACACCATGACTAGTAGCTTCAAAACACGAGACAAATTCCGCCTCCATAGTGGAAGTAGCAGTCAAAGTCTGCTTCACACTTCTCCAAGAGACAGCACCACCGGCAAGCATGAAAATATAACCAGAGGTTGATTTTCTAGAATCAATGCAACCAGCGAAGTCTGAATCGGAGTAGCCAACTACTTCCAAATTATCGGATCTCTTATACATGAGCATGTAATCTTTAGTTCCTTGAAGGTATCGTAATACCTTCTTTGCAGCTCTCCAGTGGTCAAGACCTGGATTACTCTGATATCTTCCTAACATTCCAACAATAAATGCAATATCGGGTCTAGTACAGACTTGAGCATACATGATGCTCCCGACAACTGAAGCATATGGAATGTTCTTCATTTGTTCCCGCTCAAAATCATTTTTAGGACACTGATCTAAACTGAATGTATCACCCTTCACAATTGGTGCTACACTTGGTGAACAATTCTGCATACGAAATCTTTCAAGAATTTTGTTGATATAGGTCTCTTGAGATAAACCCAAAATGCCTCGAGATCTATCCCTATGGATCTTAATGCCAATGACATAAGATGCCTCACCCATATCCTTCATATCAAAATTCTTCGAAAGAAATTGTTTCACCTCATATAGCAACCCCATATCATTAGTAGCAAGCAGTATGTCATCCACATACAGAACCAAAAAACAAATATGACTCCCACTAACCTTCTGGTATATACATTCATCCATGACATTCTCTTCGAAACCAAAAGAAGAGATCACCTCATGAAATTTAATTTACCACTGTCGGGAGACCTGTTTCAGTCCATATATAGACTTATTAAGCTTGCAGACTAATTGATCACCTTTACTAGAGGTAAATCCTTCTGGTTGTTTCATATAAACAACCTCCTCTAGATCACCATTCAGGAAAGCCGTTTTCACATCCATTTGATGTAAATGAAAATCAAAATGTGCTACCAATGCCATGATTATGCGAAGTGAATCTTTCTTAGATACAGGAGAAAAAGTCTCTGTTTAATCGATTCCTTCTCGTTGAGTGAACCCCTCGGCAACAAGTCTTGCTTTATATCTCTCGATGTTGCCCTTTGAGTCTTTCTTTGTCTTAAAGACCCATTTACAACCAATGGTTTTGACACCATCAGGCAACTCGACGAGATCCCATACTTTATTTGATGCCATGGAATCCATCTCCTCTTGCATAGCATTGTACCATAAGTCAGATTCCTTAGAACTCATGGCCTGTGAAAACGTCTCAGGATCATTCTCAGCTCCAACATTGTAGTCACATTCTTGAAGATACACAACATAGTCACTAGGAATTGCTGCCCTTTTAGCCCTAGTAGATCTCCTTAACACTTGATCACCATTATCATGATTTTGTTGTTCATTTGGCTGATCAATAGGTTCAAGATTTTGATCAACATTCTCCTCCTGAACAATAAAATCATGTGCTTCTTCATGATCTACTGGATTAAGTTCAGCATCTTGTGGAATATCCATAGGTTGTTGCTCTACCTGAATTTCATTTCTAGGTGCGTTATTGGCAACAACAACCACTCGATTGCCGTGATAGGAAGAGTCTGAATGATCTCTATTCAGACCAATATCTGAACATTGATCGCTCTCACGGATCGAGTCATTTTCAAGAAATTTAGCATTTCTTGATTCCACAAATCTAGTGCTATGAGATGGACAATAAAATCTGTATCCCTTAGACCTTTCGGCATATCCAACGAAATACCCACTTATGGTCCTTGGGTCCAACTTCTTTTCCTGAGGATTATAAATTCTTACTTCAGACGGACATCCCCAAATGCGTATATGACGTAAACTTGGTTTCCAACCCTTATACAGTTCAAATGGAGTCTTTGAAACTGCTTTTGTCGGAACCCTGTTCAGTATATACACAGCCGTTTTAAGAGCCTCAGTACACAAAAATTTAGGAAGTTTGGAGCTAACTAGCATACATCTCACCATATCTAATAATGTCCTATTTCTTCGTTCAGCTATGCCATTCTTGTCTGGAGAACCAGGCATAGTATATTGGGCAACAATCCCATTTTCCCAAAGAAACTTAGCAAACGAACCTGGTGCTTGTCCACTTTCAGTGAATCTGCCGTAGTACTCTCCACCTCTATCTGATCTCACAATCTTAATTTGCTTTCCGCATTGTTTCTCTACCTCAACTTTAAACACTTTAAAAGCATCAAGTGCTTCATACTTGTTGTTGAGTATGTAGAGATACATGTAGCGTGAGTAATCATCAATAAAGGTGATAAAGTATTTATCACTGTGTGTATCCATATTAAAACTACATATGTCTGTATGAATTATTTCCAATATTTCAGAACTCCTCTTGGCACCTTTCTTTGACATGTTAGTATGCTTTCCCTTAATGCAGTCTACACAAGTCTCAAAATCGGAGAAATCTAGAGTAGCAAGTACTCCATCATTTATCAATCTCTTAATTCTTTCAATAGAGATATGGCCTAATCTCCGATGCCACAATTTTGAGGAATTTTCATTCATAACACATCTTTTAGTACCAACACTTGTTTGAACATGCATAGCAGTGTAATTGTTATCATTTTGTAAATCCAAACGAAAAAGACCATCAGACAAGGTACCATAACCAATAACATCAGATCCATGTGATAAACTTAAACCAGAGTCTGAAAAGTTAAAGGAATATCCAAAAGATACCAATCTACAAACTGAAATTAAATTCCTAGCAAAATTAGGAATATAAAAAGTCTTTTACAAAACCAAAATGAAACCACTGCTTAAAACCAGCTTGCAAGTCCCCACTGCTTCCACATGTGAGGGCATCTTGTTTCCTGAATAGATGCTTTGCTCACTTCCCACTGGTTTCCGCAGGTTTTGCAATCCCTGCAAGGAGTTGGTAACATGAATTGAAGAACCAGAATCAATCCACCAAGTGTTATGATTAACATCAATCATATTGGATTCATAACAGACAAAGGAAAATTGAGTACCTTTCTTTTCAAGCCACTTCATGAACTTAAGACAATTTTTCTTTTGATGCCCTATCTTATGGCAAAAGAAACACTTAATGTCTTTCTGAATGTCCTTATGGGGAGGAATTTTATCCTTTCCCTTATCTTTGGCCTGAAAATGTCTTTTCTTTCCTGAGGTAGTAGCCAAATTCACTTTTTCACCCTCCTCCATAGCCAAACGCCCCTCCTCCTGAACACACATAGTCATCAATTCATTAATTGACCATTTATCCTTATGTGTATTGTAGGAGATCTTAAAAGGAGCATACTGAGGAGGCAAAGTATTCAGTATGAAGTGAACCAAGAAAGAATCCGACATCTCAACTTCCAACACTTTAAGCTGAGCAGCTATATCCCGCATGCGCATGATATGCTCACGCACACCCCTAATTCCATTGTGCTTCAAGGAAGAAAACTGCATGATCAGGGTGCTAGCCAAGGCCTTATCAGATGACACAAATTGCTCATCAATTGCCTTTAACAACTTCTGGACATTATCATACTGTTCGATGGAACCCCTATTCCCAACTGATATCCGTGTCTTTATGAACATTACGCAGAGCCGATTAGATCGCTCCCATTTTTCATAAAGATCAACTTCATCAGGGGTGCTGTTTTCAGTAATAGCAGCCGGTTCATCTTTCCTGATAGCATAATCAATGTCCAGCCAACCCAAGTGAAGAAGAATTCTCTCCTTCCAAATCTTATAATTGTCCCCATTGAGCTCAGGAACATCAAATTTCATATCAGAGAAATTAACAGGTACTGCAAAAAACATACTCATATCAATAAATTTGAAGCATATAATTCCACATAACATGTTACACCAAATGTAAAGCATGTCAATCATAAATCCAGAGACATAAAACTTGCCTGTGGGCTAAAGCTTTAATTCAATAGGATTTAACAAACTTTATGACAAAACTATTAAATCAAATTTCCTTTCTAATCCCTGTGGGTAAATTAGAAAAACGATTTAATATTATGTCCTAATTAATCAATGAAAATGTAATAAAAATTCCTGTGGGATAAAATTTATCACATTCAATATGATTAATCACAATTTAATGTTATTACTTAATGTGATAAAACCGAATATATAATTTCAATTGATTAAGGATGCTGTGGCTATTCCCTTCTCAATCAAAATCATATTTATCACATAACATTAAATAATTAATTCAACACTAAAAACAAATAGATCCATAAAATTTTAGGGTTTATTATTGCAGTCCCAAGATCGAAATTGCAAGTGTTAAATTACAAATCAAAACCTATACATCCTTATTCTCCAAAATACCGAAATAAAAATCAACCCCGTATGGTCGTAGGCGAGGATAATTAAATTTACAAATCATAAAGCAACATCACTTCATATATAAAGATTTGAATAAATCTTAAAAATAAACTTGATATATTCCAAAGATTTGTAAATTCTCATTATTGGATGCAAACTCACGGCAATTATGACACTAAATAAAGGCATATGAATTCAAATCACCGAACGAGAGAAGAATCAATACACATGCGGTAAAAAATTATATCAGCAATAAGGATTGGAAAAAAAAAATATTCCACATGAACACGGCAATAAATCATGTGAAAAGTTATTCGCACAATTAAGAAAGAATAATCGTACGTATAATCAATTATACGGTAATCTGAGAACTAATATGCAGACGAAATTATATCTCTATTCCTGTAGTCATGCTCATCGAAAATTAATATGAAACACAGTTAACCACATGCTTCACGGAATTAAACCGGAAACACGAAATTAAACCGGAAACAAAAATTAATCATAATTCTCCAAAATCGTAGAAACAAAGCAAGGCAGAGAATAGCCATGCTCTGATACCAAATGTAAAACATACCTTAATGATTTAAATATTAAATCGTATTGCAGCGGAAATAAGATCGAGTCATACCTCCAGCCATTGCTTTGATTTCTACGAACAGACTTGAAGAAATTAAATTATCAGCGGGTCTTCTGTAGTTTTTCCCTTCTCTGTATCAATGGTGTATCAGACTGAATGAAAGGAAACTGCAGTGGACCGTATGCTGAAAAACTGAATTATTTATAAGAATAATTTAATAACTTCTCCCATCAAAGAAGTCACGTATCTTTTTCAAAATTAGTGGTCCCTAAAATTTAGGGATATGTATAACCACTTAATTATTTAAAATATTTGACTGTGGTCAAATATAAATAATTAGGAGATTAATTAATATATTAGAATTAATCTAACATGAGTTTGACCTAGTTCCTACCTTAATATTTATTACTTATGTCCTACCTTAATAATTACTGATATTGATACAAATAAATTGTATTTAGGCATATTCCGACCTCACCATATTTTTAATTTATTTTTAAAATTTTAAATTATATTATTGTAGTAAAATAAATTTAATGTATATTTTTGGTAATAATTTTATCTTCATTACAACAATAATTGCATCGATTTTCGGCTTAAACAAATCCTCATGTTAAAAATTGTACTTTTGAGTATATTTGTAAAATTTTCATATTATTAAATATTTTGATAATGTATTTTATAATTTTGGGCATCTCAAAATATTTTTTTTAAAAAACTGTATATGTAAAATTATCATCTTTCATACATGTAAATATAAAAGATATTCAACAACTCTATTGCATGTAGGGGTGTACACGGTTTGGTCCAAACCGGCCGAACCGAAATGATTTGGTCGGTTTGGCCGGTTTGGCCGGTGAATTAATCGGCCGGCCGGACCGTAAATTTTAAACCGTCTAATTTGGTTTGGTCCATGGTTTGAGTACAGAAACCGGCCGTTTGGACCGGACCGGACCGTTTATAATTTTAATAAATATTTAAATTATATATTGTACTAAAAATATTAAACTAGTACATTTAGTGTAGTGGTTCAAGCTATACTTTGAATTTTAAAAGGTACAAGTTCAAATCCTTTACGCAACATCATATAATTTATTTTCTCCTACATTTTTATTTACAAATTTTTATTTATTTATTTGTAAACGTCTCTCATTTTACCCTTATTATCTTCACGGAATAAGTATGAATCCTATACTGTGCAAAATCATAGAATTTTTATTTTTCTCCTACATTTTTATTTATTTATTGAAATTTAAAATAAACCTTAAACTATCCAATATTACAATCTCACAATTTAATTCAAGCGTCGGTCGGCTTCACCATTGTCGCATCGTAATAATGTGACCTTTTACGAACTATTATGTTTGAGAATGAAATATGAACTATTATATTTTGATGTCATAAATTGTTTGTTTCTATTATCATTGTCTTGTACTTTGTCGATGAGAACCATTATTTATTTTTTTAATTTCTCAAATAAATTATTGTTAAAAATAGAATTTTTTTATGTTTTGACTTTGCTCGTTAAAGTCATGTTCCAAACCGTTAAACCGGCCGAACCAAACCGTTTTATTTGGTTTGGTTTGAAAAAATAATTTGGCCGGTTTGGTTTGAGAATTTTTCAAACCGTATTATTTGGTTTGGTCCATACTTCGACCTTCAAACCGGCCAAACCGGACCGTGTACACCCCTAATTGCATGTCTAATTAGATATATACCATATTCGACTACAAACAATATATAAAAGTAAAAAATTAATAATTTTGACCATCTTGAGATATTTTTTTCGAAAACAATGTTGTGTTGGTTGCCCTATCTCACACGTAATTATATATGAAGTTACAAAAATATTTAATCTTGTTTGCCACGCCAAATTTCTAAAAAGTAAAGACAAAAACATGAGGTCAAATTCCATACTAGACAAAAAATAAAAATAAAAAATAAAAGTTTTGACTATATAAAATCAATAGCGAAATAATAAAAATCTAGTATTTTAATTATTTACAGTCGACAAAAACGTCACACCATAAGATGTAGTGTGAAATGAAAATGGTGACCCCCACCAAACCATGCCGACAGAGTTTGGCACGCCTCGCCGCTCCTACACGTTGCTTCTCTCTCGTCGTACTTAGCCGTTTCCAATACTTACTGCTGCTCCGCGCTGACTAATATTCAATTCCCATAAATCATTTTGTAACTAACACCAACCACTTTCACTATCCACATAAATTTGTGTGTTGTTGCTGCACATTACCCGTTTGATCTATTATGCACTGAACGGCCCAAAAAAGGTTTATCCAGTCAAACCCACATCTGAATCTTGGAGTAGACTGTGCAAATGGATGTAGCTTTTCTTCGTGGCGATGAAGGCGCCAGTAACAGCGTGAAGCGGGATCGTAAGCGTTTGTTTAATCGAAGATCGGATGCTATTGCTAATGGATCACCCTATGAGAGGGCTGCTGCTTTGGTTGATCTTGTATGTTAGTTTATCTTTATTTCCTTTTTTTTTTTTTTTTTGAGTTTGATCTTGACATGGGAAGCTGAGCTTCTTGGGAATTTAATGGTGTGTCATAGTTTAAATGGTATGTATGTAGAAGAGGATTTTTGGGATCTACTGTTTCAGATTAGTTATTTATGGTTGGTTATTGGTGGTGCATGCTCAGATTCTTGGAAAATGTGGTTTCTTTATTGTGGGGTTGCTGGTGATTTTGAGATACTCATAATATCTGTCTTTGCATTAAGTGTGACTGCTTGAAAAGATATTAATGCTATCAACTTCTGTTACACGGTTACTACTTGGCACTTTTTTCGTATATCTTCTGGGGAATGTATGCATACAACGAGCTTGTTTATTGGATGGGAAGAACATGTCTGTTGAGTGTTGATTATGTCTGAACTTCAATTTCCGAGTTGTCTGTTAAAATAGTGCGTCTTTTTTCCGCTGAGCCAAAAGTTCTTTTGGTTCTTACATACGCTAGCAAGCAAGAGTAACTGTACGAGGGCATTTACTTTGATACTTATCCTTTCTTGAAATAACCAGCTAGATATGGAAGTGTTCTGTTTGGGAAGTTTTCTTTCTTCGTATGCTATATAGATGACGGTCGGGAAGATTTTAGCCCCATGTTATTTGTTTCCATGAAGTGACAATTTTTTGGTGTCAGCCTTGATGCATTGGACTTTTTTATGTAACTGCTTTATTTTATTTTTTTTTAAAAACTGTGTAATCTTATAATTTCAAATGGTTGATGCAATTGCAGGCTGAAGATGGAATTGGGATACCCGAGGAGATTTTTGACCAGCCAAGTTTTGGAAGCTCCTTAAAGTCCTATTTGATGTTTATACAATTTGATGTCATTTGGACCCTGAACTACTTTGCTCTAATCCTGCTGAATTTCTTGGAGGTTCATTGAGCATTTTTTTTTTTCTTCTATACCGATCCTACTTTCATATGTTAGCCTTAAGAAAGTTTGCTCATATAGAAATTGATTTGGAATTTCAGAAACCTTTATGGTGTTCAGAGGAATGTAATGACAGGGACTACTACTATCTAGGACAGTTGCCTTACTTGACTGGTACTGAGAGTCTCATCTATGAGGTAAATGAATGTAAATCAATTAATTGCCCTAACATTCTCTAGGTTATCTTTAAAGCTTTCCTTGTTGAAGCCTCAATTGACTTGAAGCTTAGTAATTTTTTTTTCCTCACATTTTTGCTCCTCTGTTGAATTGATTAAATTAGTTTTTTCAATATTTCTTTGGCTTTCCTCCAACAATCTTTTGAAGATTGAGAAGTATACAGATATATAAGTGCTGTTATATGCCAAGAATTATTAGAATCAAAATTTCTTAGTTCTGATTATGAGTCAATCACATGGTTAAAATCTTTGGTGACATGCTTTTTGATGTTTACAAGAAATATTTGAACGATAACTGTTGGCATAGTTCTACTTCTATGACCATTTGCTACTCAGAATT
This sequence comes from Plectranthus barbatus, assembly GCA_026898455.1. Taxonomy (NCBI): domain Eukaryota; kingdom Viridiplantae; phylum Streptophyta; class Magnoliopsida; order Lamiales; family Lamiaceae; genus Plectranthus; species Plectranthus barbatus. Next base: position 112,995 of record JAPKLW010001420.1, on the reverse strand, counting down.
TTATATCATACTAAGTCGCCTGCGATATGGAACTTGTCATAGCTTCCTGCAGTTTGATTTTCTATTCAGCTTTTTCATTAAATAACCTTACAACCTATATAATCAATTTCAAGAATAAGAATGTCTTGAATATATAAGGTATATTCATCAATGAGATTTTATTATGTTAATCCTGGCATATGTTTGATATGATGCTATTAATCTCGCACTTTAGAGCTAGGGCCATCTAAATTTAGTCTAGGCCTTATGCTCTGTATATTGTTAGACACACCAACAACATACATATGTTTTTCAATGGATATTTTCCTTACAGAGTATGACAAATACTTCTATATCTGAAGTCCTATTTTTCACTGATATCCCATCCTTTCTTTGTGCTTTATCTTGGAGCCCTTGTTATTCTCATGGGTTAATTTTCTCACTTCTGACTTTGTATCTGCAGGCAGTAACTCTCTTGATTCTCACTGTGCACATACTCTTTCCACTAACATATGAAGGGCTTAGTGTCTTCTGGAAAAGTCTCGTTAATAAACTTAAGGTACACTTTTAGCTACATATACATGGTTTTCTATTTGTTTGGTTATAAGCAGGCTTGAGCTTGTCTGAAGTAAGATTGGGATTATTCATTCATTAATGGTTAAGCTCAAGGATTGGCTTGATTTATTAAACCTCTCGTGCCTTGAGCTCAGTTTGTTAATGACCCATTATCAATTTAAACATCTCCTCTCGTGTGCCTTGAACTCTAAGTATTTCGGGTTTGAGCTCAATCTTATTCAACATATACAATCAGATAATAATGAGCTTTATAAACAACAATATTTATAAAAAAAAAAAAGTTACAAGTTGAACTCACGTTCAAACTCAAGCAGATGCTCAAAAGTATACAAATGAGCTCAGCCCAGGCTAGAACTCAGTATTATGCCATGAACATATAAACAATACTTGCTCGAAAGTTTTTTTTGAGATTGAAATCACACTTTAATCATGGATAAACACTTTTTGAATTGAGATCCAACTCGAGTAGTAAATGAGAAGCACAGTTTATAGCCCTACATTCTAATCTGTTGTCTTCAATTTGGTTATTAGTCTTTCAGGTCCGCATCCTGTTGCATTTAGAAGCATGTTATAATCTTTGTATTTGGAGTTTATGTTAAGGCCATAATTTTCTTACAGTGTAATTCTGTGAAATCATTAAGTAAACTTTGGTTTGCTCTTTATCAAATTATTTTTTCTGGAAGCATAAAACATACGAGTTTATGTATTAACAGAAATTACTCTAAAATTTCCGACTTCTTCAAAAAAATTGCAGGTGGGTTTTTTGTTACTATTAGTTATTGATCTGGTGGTCTATATCATATATCTATCTCCAGTGGCATTCTATACTCTTCCATTCCGGCTCGCACCATATCTTCGAGTTGCATTTTTCATTCTTAGCATCAGGTAACTGAACTATTTAGTTTGCAGTTACTGTCCTGGCCTTGGCTTCTTATTTACTATGTGGTTTATTTCTTCTATTTTCGGAAATGTTGGCCCTTATGATTAGTATGCTTCTCTGCCGATGCTGGAGTACTAATTCGGAAATTATAGTTTAGTCTTCCATTTGCATTTTGTAGTTCCAATTGAACTATTTTGTTTGAAATCCAATTGTGAAAAGATGCTGTGTTTTTCGTTGACCTTAGGGATCTGCGAGATAGCATAACTATCTTGATTGGAATGCTTCGCACATACCTCAATGTTGTGGTATGTTCTTTCTCCTAAAATGCACTTGATGTTACTATTTCTAAATTTTGTATTTAAAGAGTGCATGACTATTTTCTTCTGTTACTTGTGGTGGGGAACCAAATGCAGGCTCTACTGCTATTATTTCTTCTGTTTTCGAGCTGGTTGGCATATGTCATCTTTGAAGATACTGAACAGGGAAAGACCATTTTCACTTCATATGGGACAACGTTGTACCAGATGTTTATCTTATACACCACTTCCAACAACCCCGATGTCTGGATTCCTGCATACAAGTACATAGTTTCAAGACTTCAAACTTTTATCTGCTATTCTTCGACATTTGTGGCTATCCATTAAACATCCTGCCTTGCAAGCATATTAAACCATGTGAACATAGTATTGTTTCATTTGTTTTTTATTTACTCACACATTAGTCTTATTTTCGATTTTGCAGGGCCTCCCGTTGGTATAGCTTGTTCTTTGTCCTGTACGTGCTTTTGGGTGTCTACTTTGTCACCAATTTGATCCTTGCCGTTGTATACGATAGCTTTAAGGAAGAGGTACTCTTCTCAGTCATTGGCTATGAGTTGTGATAGTAGTTAATCTATTTAGAAAGCTTTCATATATAAGAAACTTAGAATTATCTGAACTGTCTATGTTACTAGAGTTTATGAAAATTATAATAAGTTAACCACAAACAATTTAACATGTAGGTGAGCAAGTAAAAAAATAAGTATGTGGATGAAGCTACCCATTATTTTTAGGGCAGCTATATTAGTTATTAGTCACTGAGTATCCTGTTGACTGTTATAGTACTTAATATGTTAAAAATATTTGAATAATGTTAAGAAACAAATAAAAATGGAAAAAATTATTAGTATAAAAAAGAAGTTAAATAATATTGTTGAATAATCTATGCCCAGATTGTTTGATTCTGTATTCTAGCAAATAGAACATTTATTTCTGAAAATAAGGAGTATTACTCTAGCTGCAACTATAAACTGAAAAACTATCTCTATCTGTGTGGGCTTGAAATACTTCTATGCGTAAAATGTTTAATGACCTCTTAAATCGGGATTGCCAGACTTGCTTTCTTTTAAAAGCTTGAAAAATGTCTAAGCCTAGTTTTTCTGTAGCTGGTAAAACAAGTGTCTGCCAAGGATTGTGCAAGGAAAAGGATACTGAAGAAAGCATTTAACTGTATTGATGAAAACGTGAGTTGTTTCTTCTTCCCATTGTTTTTCCTTAACTTTTCTGCTCCTATACTTCACAGACAAGGCTACTGATGTGTATTATTCATTCAACTGACTTTAGCAGTGATTAAGTTGGAGGAATCCCTGATTTGCCTTTAATTGCATTCCTGAAAAGGAACTTCAAACTCCAGCCTTTGTCTCCAAACTATTCTCCAACCAAAAGATGTCGAGCAGTTAAATTTAATGTGCGAGTATGAAATACTGTGAGAAACACTTGTTGGTCTGGACCAATACCTCAACAGCTTCTCATCTAATCCACTCAAATATGAGATAGCTGGTCTTAATCAACATCTCTTTTCTTAGTTTTCTAAAAGTATGTATGATTAATATTAGGAAGAGTCATACATGTATGCTTTGTTTATTTATTTATTTTTTTAATTTTTAAACTTACACCCAGATGTCCCCAAGGAATCTCGAACCCATGACCTCTTTGTCATGGACAAGGCACTTTCATTATTGCATCCCGAGTAGGGGACCGTTTGTTTAATTTTTATTTCCTAATGTTGTTTACATTTTGGGTACTCACAGGGACATGGTTACCTTGACAAAGATCAGTGCATTCGCTTGTTTGATGAACTGAATAAATACAGGTATCATTTATTTTTCAAAAAATCTTTCTTTTTTCTATTTATTATCCCTTACCTCTTGGGTCATTTCAACTGATAATATTTTTTAATAAAAAACTATAATACCTAATTGGGGAATGGGAGTGATGGGTATTGAACTTGAGACCTCTTAGCTCTTGAGCATTCTATACAAGCAATCCCACCATCTAATAATTTTATTTCTACATTAGAGAGCATATGACTATTTCTGTGATGTATGTAAAACATTTGAAGTAAAAAGAAGCTGCTGAAATTTGATGATGGAGATAGATGTTTGATCCTCATTTTATTCATAAAGAGCTATAAGAATATTCCTTGGAGAACACGTCAAATTAATTGTTGCTTGTGACACGATTAGCTAATCCAGTTTTGTACAATTCACAATAACATTCCTAGGAGGTGAATATTGTACATTTTCTTTTGGAATCGGGTTACAATTCGGAATATCGTACATCAGTATCCATCATCATTATGCTAGTATGTTTATGGATTTAGGTAATGCATATAAGTCAACACTAATAGGGCCGTGTTCAGATTTGTCCTTTGGGTGGTGTGTTCATGTCAATATTTTGGACTTGAAGCACTACCTATTGACATGAATTGTCACCCCTAGTTTATATATATTTGTGCCATGCATCTTTGTATATTGAAGCATATTTTATAATGTACACAGGACATTGCCAAAAATATCAAGAGAAGATTTTGAGTCAATATTTTATGAGTTGGATGACAGTCATGATGTGCAGGTATCTATATATACTATTATTTCCATTATGTTGGCATATTTATTCACATTTTCGCTGTGTCTCTCCTTATAATAATGTAATGCCTGCTCTGATTAATTCATACAGTTATAAGATCCTTTTTAGTAAAAGACACTCACACCTTCGTAGTTCCATATTATGAGTACCTGTTGAGCATTGATTGGCACACACATGCTTCTCATTCGCGGCCCATAGATTCATGTGACCTTTCTTTCTGATTCTTATGATCTTTATTTCTCATCATTGAGCTTGATGCTAAATGATCTCAAGAGTTCAAATTTAAATTCCTCGTGTCTTTTAATTTTAATTTATTAGCTAGATATGAATGTATTGTGCAATGTGATTCTACATGTGTTTCCTTTGAGTGCTGAACAACCTCATTGAAAAAGTTGAATCTGTAGTCTATTGAGATTTTTTTTTTCTCCACTGATTTTTGTTGCAAATGCAGATTAACCTGGATGAATTTTCAGATCTGTCGCATGCAATTGGACTCAAATTTCAGAAAGAGGATATAGTAAATACACTTTCCTGAAATTGAAAAAGGAGTTTCTATGGTCTGTACCCTACTTACTGTGCTTGTTTATGGATTTATGTAGGATCCCATCTTTGAGGACTGCTGTCCAATGTTCTACAACTCTCTTGCATCAAAAAAGCTGAAAGAATTTATTCGAGGATACATGTGCGGTTATATTGTAGCCTCCATTCTCGTCTTGAATTTTGTTGCTGTCGTTATTGAGACTACGGTATGAATGTGCCCAATCAAATAGTTACAACTGCCACTTTGCTAAATGTGAACCTTTTTATGTTCATTTCAGAAATAATGGGTCAGATGCATGAATGAAATACCGCCCAAGATAACTGGAATGTCCCATAAAAACCTGCAACATAACCCCAAATGACAACATAATCATTTGCAAAGCATCAACACCAATTTGTGTGTGTGTGTGTCTATATATATATATTATATATATATATACACACATATATTATTTGTATTTGTTATATGGATACAATCCTTAATTTATTATAGCATGAGTTTTGATGGTAGACACTTCCCTAAAATAGGTAGCTTAGAAAGTGTATAAATATGTACATTTTCTGCAATCAATTTACAGAAATTTCCATCCTTGTATTGAGTTCGCAATTCAGAAATCTTTACATCTTACTTTTCTTTACAAAATTACATTCCAATTGCACTGCAGCTTGATATAGAGAACAATTCTGCACAAGCGACTTGGCAAAAGGTGGAGTTTGTATTTGGTAAGATTCCATTTCTTCATTAATGCCCTGGTTATTCTCATCATTGAAAACATGAAGTTTGCTACATGGTATGCTATGAAGTTTCTCCCACTCAGTCCTTCCACCTGAAGGTGAAATTATTATGTGTGAAATACTGGAGATATTTTAACTTGCTTACTTTGAAAATATCCATATTGATGTAGATGTCTCTTCGACATATGATACATACCTCCATTTTTTAAAGTTGAGTTTCTCATTTAGTACAGATAAACTAGTAAATTGACGTTAGTTTTGGTAATGAATATAAATTTGATGCTCGACATCTAAGTCAACTTCCCGTGAGTTTATATTTGTAAACATGGATTTTTCATTTTTAACATTCTCTGGGTGCTCCAATATCCTTTGTTCTTAAAATCTACAATTGTCATCTCCTTGTGCAGGATGGATTTATGTTCTGGAAGTGATATTAAAAGTGTATGCATATGGGTTTGTGAATTATTGGAGGGATGGTCAAAACCGTTTTGACTTTGTAATCACCTGGGTAATTGGTAAGTACATTAATCACCTACTTAGTACACCTACATTATAGAAATCGATCAAGATGATATCTCAGAGAAGTAGACTCAATACAGTCTTTATACATCATAAATAGTTGGCATCTTATGAGTATATATCCAATAGAATATGGTAAATGAATTCAGAAAAATGAGTTTGAATCTTAAAGCTGCTACTTGTGCTGCTGTACTAACGACCAAATCACGGGACAGATATTTAAATTTACGTCCTGAAATATTACATATTTAACCATTTTGTTATGACAGCATGATCAAAACCCGCATTACATCGATGAAGCTCATTCAGATGGTTTTCTTTGTGCAGTTTAGTGGACACAAAAGTCTTATACAAGAAGAATAGATCATATTAAAAAAAAAAAAAACCTTCATTAGTTTAGATGAAATTTGATGGAAAGCAAAAAACATAAATGATGCCCAAATGCCTTTTCCAGTGATACTGCTTTCATCCCTGGAAAGCACCAAATTACTGAGCTGTAACTGCTGGATGCTGGAGGACAATAGGGAAATTATTGATAGGAGGATCTCAATCTGTCTGCTGATTAGCTTGTGTGGATTCTAGCTAATGACTTATTCTATTGCCCATATTCCCAACAATAAGCACTTAATATCTCTTCTTTGCAGTTATTGGAGAAACAGCAACATTTGTGTCTCCCCGTGGACTAACTTTCCTCTCCAATGGAGAATGGTGAGATTCATTCGCATATTATTATGAATATCCATGGATGTCAGTGTGCATGATCTGTTCATCTATTTTGCTTTATTAGAAATATTATGGTTTGGAATATTATTGGGGATTATAGATAACTCAAATTAGCAGGAAATTTTATTGTCTGGTCAATTAGCAATGCATCACTGACTTATTTTCCTTACAGAAATGCCTGGAGGTGGCACTAATATTTATCATCTTCATTTTCTCAACACGTTTTAAAGTTGTTTTTCTTGTAATGTTGATGAGATCTGACTTTAATGATTCTTTTGCCTACAGGATTCGGTATCTTCTAATAGCGAGAATGCTCAGATTGATTAGGCTCTTGATGCATGTTCAACAATATCGTGCTTTTGTTGCAACATTCTTAACCCTCATACCTAGCCTAATGCCATATCTGGGGACCATATTTTGTGTCTTATGCCTTTATTGCTCTCTTGGTGTGCAGGTATGAATTTCTCTCTACACTTTATTCACCTGTGATGGCTCGTTGCTATCTTTTTTTAGCTTCACATGATCATAACTTGACATTGAAAGAGGATTTATCCTTTGCTGTTCAAATTATATAGCTTCAATTTCTAGTTCACTTCTCTCAGGAAAATTAGTTGTAGATGCTTAAAAGAGCATGATTTTGACAGCCTGACGCATCGTCTATTGCTTCATTCTAGTTTTCTTATTTCAGTTAAAGCAGATACTATATATAATTTTGTTTCTTCTGGAAAATGTAGATCTTTGGTGGTATTGTTAATGATGGAAATCCAATTCTCAGCTCAACCGATCTTCAAGATAGCGAGTATCCTTATTCATAAGTGATTATCCTTTGGCACATAAGAATACCTTTATCTAATCCCAGGTGTATTGACTTCTTGACGTATTAGACTTGGAGGTAAATTTGCACTGACACTGAGAAGTGACACCAGCAAATGATTAGTGTATATTTCCTTGGGGTCCCAGTTCTTATCTGCCTCAATTTACGCAGTTAGTTGTGTTGTTTCCATTTGTTAGCTTCTTGATGGTTGTTCCCTTGACAAATTAAGCTACTTGCTCTTCAACTTCAATGACTACCCCAATGGGATGGTAACACTTTTCAATTTGCTAGTGATGGGAAATTGGCAAATATGGATGCAGGTATGTTCTAATGATTTTTATGTAGCAGCAGATTTTATATGTTATTACGATGAGAGCCTTGTTGATTTCCTGTATGTTATGGTTGAGTAGAATTAGCAATGCCTGACCAAAAAACTATAACATAGGTTAGATTCGGCAGTTGGTCATTTGATGCCTAGGCACCCAAATTTTTATCATTTGAAAATATTTTAAAAAAAACTATTTGAAATTTTATCTGTTGGATGATCTAAATTTTTTTTGAATATTGTTTTGTTGCATGTTCAATTATTTAAACATTGAAATACATGTGTAAGATATTTATAAAGAATGATATAGTTTTGCTTTGTTCAGTCGTTTAAGTATGTTGTTTGTTGTATTGAATTATTATCTTATAATGTTTGTATATTTGAAAAGTAGAAAAATAAGAAATAGGTTGATCAACTAGGTGCCGCCTACATGTGTGCCTAGGCACTAGGCCTCTTTTCAAGAGTTCAACTTGTGCCTAGAAAGTTCTGCAACCATGTTCACTGCGAGTGCTACCTTGTCAATACAACATTGACATTTTATTGTGCGTTGCACAATTAAATTTGAACAAGGAGCTTTTGCTTCTAGTCACATTTACTATACTCTATCCTTATGATCAGCTGACACACGGAGCTAGTCGCAATACACTTCATAGAATTCTCTTGCCTGTACGAGGATATCTGTCATAGCTAATTGGATCTAAGATCATCAAAATAAGCATGTAAGAAGCAGGATCAATTATTGAGATCTGCTGTGCACATATGACAACAAAATTTAAATGTGGGCGGGAAGTTTGCATATAATTCTGCACTTGAATCATATATATTACCTTAATAAATCTGAAGATTCCATCATGCTGGCCTTAGGCCTTACTTCTTCTGAAAAATGGTATACTACTACTAGTGATTCACTTGTTGTTGGAATTCCAGAGCTACAAGGAGTTGACTGGAAATGCTTGGTGTTACATCTACTTCATCAGCTTCTATCTGATCACGGTCTTACTACTCTTGAATTTGGTAAGATGCACATTTTTTTACTAACTTATTCTTTTTTTAAATATATCGTGAGCATGCTCAATTTAGTAATGAATCATGCCCTTTGCAAATATTATTTTGCAAAAACTGGCTGCCATTCTAACTGTCTTCATCTATGTTTCTGCTCCGAATCAGTTAGCTGTATAGCTTGAGGAAAAATTATATTGAAGCATAAGCATTACCGTAATTCCTTTTTCTTTTTATATTTCCAGGTTGTGGCTTTTGTGTTGGAGGCTTTCTTTGCTGAAATGGACCTTGAATCTTCTGAGTCAGGGCAGGCCAAGGTCAGTGTTTAAGAATTTACACACAACAGCATTACTTCACCATGGTAAAAATCCCATAGCAAATGAACAAAGAGTGATCACTATCTCATCTAAGAAATAATGGGAAGATGAATCTGAGCTGCATGCATAAACTTGATTTAAAATTGACTCAAGTGTCTTGCTGTGCAATGCAGGAAGAAGAAAGGAAACAACGAAGGCTCATCGGGTATGGCCATTGCCATCATGCCTCAGAAATATGTGTCCACCACTTTTAGATTTCGATATAATGTTGGGATCTGAATGATGAATCTTCCACTGTTTGATGTTGCTGTGCAGGGCTAAGTCAAGGAACCAGAGGGTTGATATGCTTCTCCACCATATGTTGAGTGCGGAGCTAAATGAAACAGAGGCACAGGCACAGGCACAGGCTGAGGCTGCTTCCGCTCCCTAGATTGATTGCATGCCTGACTCTTGCTTGCAGCTTCGTCTACAATTTCCAGTTCTTCCATCTCTTGTTTTAAGAGGATGAAGCATTATCATGTGAAGCCAAAGGTATCCATCCAGCTACAACATCATAGATTTTTGCTCTCATCTTCATTCTTGCAGTGGAATGTGTTGTGTGAACTTGTATTTGCATGTTTTGTACAGATTCATGCTTCATTTCTCACTTTCTTCATCATTGTTTTCAATCTATTATTCAAATTATAGGTTGTCAAAAATCAACAATGTGTGTAGACATTTTGAATTCTTCTGTATTTGTTAATACTCCCTCCGTCCCGCCATATTAGGCACGGAGGGAATCGGCACTAGAACCAAGGAGAGCTTTTTAATTGTGATTAGTAAGTGTAATTAAGCATTAAAAAACAATAAAAGTACAAAAATAAGAGATGTAGGTAAAAATGTAGGGGCATTGTCAAATCAAGGTTTAAAAGTCACCTAATTTAATTTTGGAGCCAAAACACAAAAATTAATCAACCCCCAATACAAAATTCCCTCCTATACACAATATAAATACCCCTGCTTTCACTTCTGCTACATTTACACAAACAAAACTGAAATTTCTTTACACAAAATGGGGAAAAATCCTGACATTACTGAAGAAAGAAAAGCTGAAATTGTTCTTTTTCTGCTTGAGAAATCCAGAGATAACAAGCCTGCCCGGGGGGTAGTCAACGAAGCTGCAACAAGCTTCAATGTGTCCAGAACAACTGTATCAAGGATCTGGAAATCTGCACAAGAAGCAAGATCAAGAGGTGAAGCATTACATTTGATAGGCAAAAGACATTTCAGAATTAGGAAGCTCACACATGAGGTAAATCATGAACAAATAGCTGCTGTTAATTTTCAGAAAAGAGGTTCAATAAGAGCCTTAGCTGAAAGCATCAACATATCTAAATCTACTGTGGGAAGATGGGCTAAACAAAACCTGATCAGAGCACACACAAATGCAATTAAACCCTGTTTGACAGCTCCTAACAAACTGAGTAGATTGAGGTTCAGTTTAGATGCAACAGCTTTTGACCATGTTTCAAAGAAGGTTCATTTCAAGCCAATGGAGAACATTGTGCACATAGATGAAAAATGGTTTTACTTAACCAAAAGCACACACAGATACTACCTCACAGATTCAGAATCAGAGCCACATAGGACATGCAAGAGCAAGAAATTTATTCCCAAGGTTATGTTTATGTGTGCTGTTAGCAGGCCGGTTTTTTCAGATCAGGGAAGTGTAGTTTGGTCCAGTTTTAAAGCATGTTGCATTTAACAACACATATATCAAACCAAACAGAATGAAGAAACCACTTCAAACAAAGGTGTACACATTTCACATTTTAAAGTGTATCAGGAATGTGTACAATTTTGTGTGTGCAATTTAAAATCATTTCAGGCATTCACCTATGTTCCCACAGTAGATCCGACATCCTAAACCAGCAACAGAACCAAACAGAGCAGCAGAGCCAACCACAGAACCAAACAGAGCAGCAGAGCCAACAACAGATGCAAATATTCATGGAACAGAACCAGCCAACATAACCAAACAGAGCAAGAGAACCAGCAGAGCCAACAACATAACCAAATTTCCCCAACATCAGAGACAGAACCAGCCAACATAACCAAACAGAGCAAGAGAACCAGCCAACA